>JANAVB010015199.1:4874783-4912283 GCA_029216955.1 Iris pallida
ACGGCAGTGGAGGTGAAAGCCTCTAAAAGTTAGGCGGGGAGTGACGGCAGCGCCGGGCCGCTTTACACACTTGTCTGGCGGCCTTCCTGATTAGTTGCTCAGAGTTGTATTGGCGATCTTCGTATCTCCATTTGTTCCGATTTTTCCACAGAACCCAAATACCGGCGGCCGCGACGATCTGATGACCATGAGATCTGCTCCAGTTGACCAGGAGATCGTTGAGGCCGCCCGGCTGGTGGTCCTACCAGCATTTGGAGGAAAGAATCTTTCACAACTGTGTCACGAGGTCGCCGAAGAGAAGTATGTGTCCGCTGTTTAGCATGATGGGATGAGCAGCAGTGGCACAGCGAAGCCAGGCTGAAGCCGAAGGATGTTATATGTCGTCGGTAGAGAATTTCTTCCTATGGGCTCTCTAAATCAAAATGGACCATTTGATTGGGATGCACGCCTGCCAGAACGGAGCAGTATAAGGGGCCGGGGCACCAATGCCTCTCGCCACAATCCTAGCCGAAGCTAAGGAGAAAGTTTCGTCGGGCTGGGCGACCACCACAAAGTATCCGGGGTATCGACGATCCTTAGGTCCGCGGCAGCGATTCCGTTGACCGCCTCTGCGCGAAGCGAGTTCTGACCCTGTCCCATCTCCAACCAGAGGCACTATCCCACAGCTCCCGGATTTAACGAGGAGGGTAAGTGAGTCGGAGTCTGCTGACCACCTCATCCCCAAGCCAACGTTCGTGGAACATTGACGAGCAGCCGTCCCCGAGCATGAGGCGAATGAGGGTTTCGGCGAGGCTCCGGCCATGGAGGATGCGCCGCCATGAAGCTGAAGATCTGTTATTGGCGACGACAGATGCGGGGTGAGAGAGTTTGAAATATCTGGCCATCATGAACCTAGTCTAAAGTGACTGTCCGAGCGCAGCTTCCACCACAATTTTATAGAGCAAGAGTCGACGATGTGGGGTAGTCTGCTGAATCCCAGTCCTCCTCCTCGGTGGATTTGGCCATGGTATCCCAGCTGGCCCAGTGGTGTTTATCCTTACCGTCGGAGTGACCCCAATAGAAGTTGGCAAATAGGGCTTCAAGTGAGTAAAGAACTTTTTTTTGGAGGGGTACAAACGACAAGGGTGTAGATGGGGATGGAGGATAGGACATGCTTAATCAGAATAAACTTGCCAACCGAGGTTTAAGGTCGTGTTGTGCCATCCCTCAATTTTGGATCTGATTTTACTAACTAGATTCGCGAAGATGCCTGGATTAGACTTGCCATAAACCAATGGACAGCCCAAGTAGAAAAATGGCGGATAAGCAGTAGAGAAGGAAGTTAGGGTGGAGAGCATCGCCGAGTGAGTCCTGTCTGCTTTATGGTGAGTGTAGATGACGCTTTTGCTGGTGTTGATGCGCTGGCCCGAGCATCTAACGTATTTCTCTAGCGTGGTGTGAACCACCTCGACAGATCCGATATCTTCAGTCGAAAAAATAAGAATGTCATCAGCATAGGCAAGATACGTGATCAGTGGGCAACCGGTAGTAGTGTGGAAGTGATAGAATTTGGGAGTATTGGCCATGCTTTTAAGGTTTCTGCTGAGAGCTTCTGTCGCGATAATGAAGATGGTGGGGGAGAGCAGGTCACCTTGTCTAACCCCACGGCTGGCAGTGAAGAAACCTGTAGCCTGACCGTTGATGACTGTAGATACCTTCTCTACTATAGCTAGTGCCAGCTGGTGGGCACTATCGATGCTCTGATGCACCACCTCAGCCTGCCTCTACTGAGCCTCAGCCTACACTATCTGGGCCTTCATCATCTATTGGAACATCATAAACATCTTTACTGCATCAGCCGGTAGTGGAGGTGGCAGAGGAGTCACCTTTGGCTCCACGAGAACGGCCCTATGTATAGGTGGAGGAGTACCCCCAAAAGCAGCTGATACTCCCACATGGACATAAGAAATAGTAGGAGTAACTCCTGCAGTCGGAACAGAAGGTCGAAAGGTGGCAGACCTCTTTGAAGATGCTGCGGGTCCAGAGCGCTGAGACTTAGTCTTCGGTAACATCCTGAAGATAGATCAAACAAGGAAGTCAATATAGCACAAGATAAGATATATATTATCAGGTAAGGATATCAATTGAAAAAAAGGAATCAACAAAATGGAATAGAAGATAGCAGTTTCAATCTCTAGGAGTCTAGTCATGTCCTATGCTAAATGAAAATAATTAAATATTTAAGGATATTAGAGGTGATAAGACAAGAACCAATCTAGAATAGAATTTGATAATCATACATTTGTGCCTGAAAATTATGTTATCTAGAATCTTCGCCTCTCCAATTAGCATAGCTGCGATAACCCTCGCTCCTACATTTGTGGTATATAGATATAAAATTATATTGTTCGGAATAACCACCTTGCCATCTTGCATGGCTGTAAAAAATCCTAAATTACATAACTAAGATACATATATCCAAAAATATGTGATCGAGAATTTTGCCTTGCCAGCTAATATGATCATGGTAAACTCTAAGACTCCATAGCCAAGATGGACGATTGCAATCCTCACTGCCTCCTAGTATGTACTACCAGAATATACCCTTAATATAGTCCATAAACATATTCTTAATATGACTTCAAAGTCATCAACGATTATAAGAATAAATTTCAACAACGAATAAGGAAGAGTAGACGAAAAAGAGTAGAAACGAATTTCGAGATAGAGTATGTAATGAGATTCTCAGGGGCCGTCCCAGAAATCTCTCAAGAAGTCCTAATTATGATTGAGTATTCTCTCACCCTAATATCTTCTTTCCTATCATATTACAGACTCTTACTGGTATAATTAAGCCGTTACCACGACGTCGCTTGATCACGAAGCCTGACCTGCATGGGCCACCACAAAAATGTTTCACGACCGCACCCAGCATAGGGGCATGAGTACGTAGGTACGTCCAGCCTACGCCACATATTCGACGTTAAAACGCTGTCTAGGTCAATTGTGCTATCTAACAAGTCTATGTATATATAAAACATAACTTATCAATATGATATCTGAATAACTTATACTCAATCATAGATAACTAGAGGAAGATAATGGCATGAATGATATAAAGATATGAAATAATGAAATAGAGAAGTCTAGTAACACAAGACAAGTACACAACATAGTCTAAGAGTCTAATATCTCAATAATACATGTCCCAATACAATATAACATCCTGAGTCTCAAAAACTGGAGACAAATCCAGTAATAACGATGATATCTATTTAGCATCCATCTAGGAAGAGCTAAGCTACTCTGCCGGGGGTTCTACACCTTAGGTTTCATGAGCGCCGTAATAAGTAGGACATGTAACCTCGAGCTCGTCAACAAAAAAGTATATCTAGTCAGGATTGGAGCAAGTAAAAACATAATAACTATTCATAACATGATAGAAACTATACAACAAAAAAAATAATGTGGGATGCAATAAATAGGGTAATCATGAAGTAAGGAATATGTTTTAACACAAAAAGAGCCCGATAAATGTAGGATCTTTTGTATTATTGTAAAAAGAGGTACAACAAGAATCTTAAATAAGAATTTCTAGTAAAATAATGATGTGGGGATTGGGGCAATGGAGATTAAGTCTACTTTGACTTCTTTACTCCATTGATGATCTGATGTAGAAATTATTGAAGCTTAGTGGCTGATGAAATCTCGATCACAAGAAAAACTTTTACTGAAAGTTCTCGCTTTCTCTCTAAAAGTTCTTAGCAAAGAAGCAATATATGTAGTCTCTCCTTATGCATGTCTCTGTGTGTCTGCACGGGGAAGGAATTGTCCTCTATTTATAGCTTTTATTCACTGGAATAGCTATAAGTGTATTTGTAGAAAATACATTGTCTTCTGCCTCAGAGACACATTAATTTGGGTAGGTGCATGAGCCTTGGGAGCTAGTGGAGAATAAACGTGTTCGAGAATCATGTATTGCTTGCCACGTGTTTTGAGACATGCTGCACGAAATACTGCTATGTCAGCATACAATTTGTTTAATGAAGATTAGCTATACGTCAAATATTGTTACACGCATAGTAATTGGTTGCTTACTGTAAAATAATAACTTTTTCTTGAGTCACTATGAATCATTCAACACTGGAACACATAGCTTCTCTCATTGCTTACTGCAAAACATCGATCTGGAAGTAGACGCATACAACGACTTCCTTTACAGCTGGCAAAGTATAATGATGAAGATGATGAAGTCACTGACACCTTCCTCATAATATGAACATTGCATACTGCTCGAGGCTCATCTCTTCACACAAGAGACAAGTCAATTATGCGTCTGAATGGACCATGCGTCTACCTAGTCCACTTCTTAAACATGTATCTTTCCTTAGAAGCTAACAACTTCCAACTTTAGGAACATTTATACTTTGGACACATAACATCTATGAGTCTCTCTTGATATTTTTCATGCTTCTACATGACCGCCTTCAAAGTTTGTAAAACTTGAACAAGTTTTGAAATACTTTGAACAAGAAGCATGGAAGGAAGAGAGAGAGAGAGAGAGAGAGAGAGAGAGATAGGATTCTATCGTATGGAGATTTGGATGCATTGGGTCACTTGTCATGCTGTCACTTGCTTTGACTGAATCCTTCAAATTTAAACTGACTTCAAAATTTGAGGCGGGCCGTTTCTGGCGATTGCTTGGATCGAGGCTAAGTCAATTCATCCTGCTATTTTAGGAATAAAAAATTATGCGATATTTAATGCTGAGCTGACCTCTTCCTCTAGAATTACGTTGCATATAACCTAGTCGCACAGCGAATCTCCGTCCCTATAAATTGGACGTAACTTTGACATAATTTGTCATCATCACTTTTAATCATGCATTTGCTGATTAACACTTCAGGGAGTTTGTGCAGACATATGAGGGGATTGAGGATCACCTTGCTGAGAATACTGCTCTTCAGTTATGCCAGAAGTAGGAAAAATGATCAATCTTCCAAAGGTAAACTTTTTTGAAGTATACTTCGTCTTTTCCCCTTTTTGTTACTTCTTTTTCACACGAAGCCTTGTAGCAATGACTTTCACTTTGATCATATTTTGAACACCATATGTCTTCAGATTATATAGTTACACTTATAGGAAGATGTACCATATAAAAAATAGAAGATACACTGCACACATGGGCAAGACTATCAATGCTTGAGCTCTTGAAGAGTACTGCTGCAATTTCTAGGCACTGTAGAGCCTAAAAATCAAGTTGCATCATGTTTTTTGCTACTCAGCAATCAAGTTGCGCCCAAAAAGTCAAGTTGCACCACTGTTATGAAGCCCAGAGATCAAGCTGTGCCACTGCTCAGGTTGCACCATATAACAGACTGTGCTCAATCATATTGCACCTATGCCTACGTGGCGCCTGACAATAATTGCCATCATTAACTGATAGCACTGACAACTGACAACACGATAAACGAAGAAAATCTCTTCGAATCTCGCAAAGCGTGGCGCTCAAGACGATTTGCTGACAACTGTTATGCGCATTCTGTGAGTTGTGCCTAGGCGCAACCTGAACAAATTCTCCTCACATACTCAAATGCTGCCACGTGCCTATGCACTGAGTTGCACCTAGGTGCAACCTAATCAAGCGCAGTTTGACTCGTTGACTGAAGCTCGCGCAACCTAATAAAGTTGAGGCAACTTACGTTCTAAAGCAGGATTACGTGGCGCACATGCCACTAATCTCTCAAAACGTGTCCACTACTCTGTACACGACCATACGTATCTCAATCATATGATGCCACACGTCTAAATACAGTTAGTACATGTTCGAGTAACTGAATGAAAGTTGGCACAACCTAAAGTTGGCACAACCTAAAGTCGTGCAGTTCAACCACGCGCACATCAGAATAACTGCTAAAACAGTTATTTTCAGAACTCTATAAATGGATTTTCCAATCATTATCAAGGGATCAGAGATAAAGAGTTCTTACAAAAGTGCTGCTGTATTCTCCAGAGGCTTTAGTCTTCAAGTTCACATAGTCCAAGGGATAAAGCGATCGTCTTCTGATCGAATTCCTAAAGTTTTACTTCTCCAGAATTCATTGTACTTTGTACGATTCTTTTTTAAGTTTGGAATAAACTTTTTGTTTTTGCAAACAGGCACATGAGATTTTCAAACTTTCCTATGCGTCCTTTGCTGTTGCTCAGTACAACTGTCATTTTGCGCCTAACTCTTCTTGAACTTGTCATACTTTCAGGATACTCCTTGGATGACCGGAGCTCAGATGGAGCTTGGATGGACATCATAACATGTCTGGTTTGACATGATTCAACACATTATATTTTTGCAGTCATCATACCCAACTAGCTGTCTGCGTTCACCTAACAAGGCTTGCAACTGGCTGGTTTTACTATCGTAGCATCCGTGATGAGATTGGGCCTGAGTCCCAATCAAAATACTATCAATGATGGACAGTGTTGGCAATCGGCGGGAGCCATGAGAGGCAAGCAGACGGAGAAGGTCCATAACCTTCGTCCAGCTTTGTATTCTCCTGCCAAAGTATACTGCCAAAGAGATAGAGGAGAGCCCATGCTGGTAGATGTACTAGCACATGACTCAAGTTCGGCACTTCAACAAAAATGCAAGGGTCAGAGTTCCTAGCCTATGGAAGTGCTCACCCTCTTTATATTGTCCTTCAGTGCAACATTTTCTACGTCTTTTTGAATTGCATTGGTAGAGGACCTGATGGAGAAGACCCAGAATGTAATAGATCTCCATCAGATATGATCACATATTTGAAATAAAAATCTAGAATGTAATAGATCTCCATGATACATAATCATAGTTTTATTAATAAGAATTTTGTATTTTATTGTAACTTCAATCTTGTCGCATAAGCTTTTGCCCAATTTTTGAAGAGGTCACTGTCTTCATGATGACGCATAACTGCCTATGGTGCATAGAATTTCATAAATGTATCAAGAATTCTGGGACACCCAAATCTAGAGAAGAATTCGACTATATGACCCGGCCACAAAGTGTGATCCTTTATGACAATTCAGAATATGAAGATTCTTCAAATTGACTAGATGCATAGAGTTTGTCAAATATATAAACTGAATCTTTGTTTGAGCAACAGATGCATCCGATACAACTTTACTTGTGAACTTTTCAGTATCGAACTAAAACCAATATATCAAAAAAATGTCGCATAATATTGCTGCCTTCATGGTGACTATGAATAGTCTTTGAGGCTATTTATCTGAAGCATAGCAAAAACTCTTCAAGTTAACAAGGAACTAGTTTAATAATATTAAGAGATGCTATTGGGAAGACACATTCGATTTCTGGATGACACATATAGAGATTTTTCCTCTTTAAGATGCATACTGCTTATGTGTCTTTTCAAGTGTCTCCACCATATCAATGTGTAAATGACGTAGCTTGATCTGCATAAGTCCAAGTGCTATTTATGCGTTTATTTATTGAATGCTTCTTCAGAAACTGTGCTCTTCATAATAACTTAGTGCTTATTAAATAGGTTCATCATCATTAATAAGCCTATGTTTGCATTCTTCTAGGGAATTTTCATCTCCCGAAGCATTCATTGAAAGACACGAAGAGTCACCAAACGGTCTTATAAATAGTAATAGAAAACCACCATTCATGTACTGTTTCCTCAGTAGCTTCTAAGAAAACTTCTTTTGAACTGAAGAGAGCTACTCCTCTATGATTGCCTGCAGCTGTGAGCTCCACTCTAGTGCCTTCATCTGATTCGAGGAAGAGTAAGATGGCAGAGACGAAGCTTTCTATGGCTCAAAAAATCTTACACGTGTTGGGTCTTTCTATGGATGATATTGCTAAACCCTTAAGCGCATCCCCTGATTTTGATTCTCTTCCCTTAAACCCATAGAGAAGATGATATAGGGAGGAGTGGATGCTTTTCATCGACTGTTCCATTCTTTGGGCGTGCGGTCGCTCCAAGGCATTACGGATGTGATCAGTGACTTTGAGTGCTCCCCCTAACTGTTTTAGGGTTTTATTAGCTTTTTAGGGTTTTGTTGGCTTTTCTCCTTAGCCATATTTTGTAAACCCTTTATCACTAGTAATAAAACTTCTTATCCTGTCAAATTACTTTGAGTGAAAATTTGCTTTTGATCTATACATAAGAAGAATTTCACCAACACCTCAAAAACAATCTTGGTAACTCGAAGCATGAAGAAAACATTTCATTACTGCTCGAACAGATAACAAACCCTCTTATTGCCTTCAAGATTCATGTGATTAGTGAGATGCATACACAACCAGTTCCTTTGCACATTTTCCATATCCTGAAAAGAAAATGATCACGTGCCATCTTCTTATGCGTCTCCTACAACTTGGAGAGAAAACGAACACATACGATTTATTATCAGAAGCTCAATTCAGTGTCTTAACTTTGATATGCATATTCATTATCCAAGTTGTACATATCATCAAATACAGATCACTTTATGCGTCATGTTTAAAGATAGCGCATTAAAGAGGATTCTTGTAATTCTTTATCTTTCCTTTGCCTCTTTTTGCAGTTGATGAATAACAATATTCTTTATCTTTTCTGCATTTTGCAAATGAACACTTTTCATGTTGCTGGGAATATTTAAACTTTGATATTCTTCTAGAGGTAATATGGACATAGAAAAATATCATGATTGTGTAGCTCTATTATCTGAAACATGTTTAATTAAAACATAGATCTAATAGATATAAAAATCACTATCATAGGTAATATGGATATGATAGACGTTATGTATACCTATTATCTGTAACATGCTCAATTCAAGCATACATAATGGATATGAAAATCACTATCAGAGGTAATATGGACATGATAGACGTTGTGCAGACCTATTATCTGTATCAATTCAAGCATACATAATAAATATAAAAATCACTATCAGAGGTAATATGGACATGATAGACATTATGTGGACCTATTATCTGTAACATGCTCAATTCAAGCATAGATAATAGATATAAAATCACTATCAGAGATAATATGGACATGATAGATATTTTGGATCTATTATCTCTAGCATACATGATGAAGTATAGATAATATAGTGAAAATTAATCAATACCAGAGGTATATGGACATGATAGACGATATGTGGACCTATTACTTCTGGTGTACTTGACTGTATGCAAGTAATAGAGGATGATCAGAAACTTCACCAAAGGTGATATTTGATAAGCGTTTCTGAAATAAATCTGTTCAGAGATAATATAGACAAAACAGATTTGTCGAATTCTATAGAGGGAGAGAGAGTCGATAGTGTAGAATATTTTAGAGGTAATAGGGACATGGATATTCTTTTCAGAATAAATTTGTTTAGAGGTAATATGGACATGACAAATCCATAAATCTTTACAGAAGATAAATATCGTAGAATAATTTAGAGGTAATATAGACATGATTATTCTTTTCGGAATGAATTTGTTCAAAGGTAATATGGACATGATAAATTCTTTTCACACAAGGGTTATTCCAATTTCGACTGGGGAATTTGAAATGAGATGTCATCAAAATAACTTGGTTAAAATGACATACTTTTATAAATTGGAGAGTTTGTTTAGAGGATTTCTCTTACAAGAAAGTTTTGTAAGAATTTAAAGGTAGTTCTGCTGGAGAATTTATGAGGACTCATTATTTATAACTTATCCAGAAACTGTTGGAATAAAAATAATGGTTCGAAGATAAAGTATATATTAACATGCATGGTATTTATTACTCCAGAAAGAGTGTGTAGTCACTGTAGAAAACTAGCTGGGGTAGACAAAGTAATGTCCATTTGTGGTTAGACATAATATTTTTCAAGAACTTGCCGTTAATAGGCATCATTAGTAGATCTCCATTAGACTTTGCTAGTCTGTATGCTCCGTTTGAATACATCGATTCAATAACAAACAGACCTTCCCATTTAGCCACAAATTTTCCTTTGCTTTTATGCGTCATAACCATAGGTGTTCTTACTGAAAGAACTAGGTTGCCGACCTGGAAAACTCGTTCCTTTACTTTCTTATTAAAAGTTTTGGAAATGCGGGCTTAATATAACTCAATTTGCTGTTGAGCCATTAATCGTTTATCTTTGAGTGCTTCAAATTCTTGTAACCATAGACGATCGTTGTCTTCAGTTGTTAATTCATTAATTAGAGCAATCCGAGGAGATGGAATTTGAATATCCAGAGGAAGAACTGCTTCACTTCCGTAGACTAAGGAAAAAGGCATCGTACCAGTGGGAGTTCATACTGTAGTTCGATACGTCCAAAGACATTCACCGAGTTTCTTATTCCAATTACGTTTATTAGATGAAACAAACTTCTTGAGTAACTTGATAATAGTCTTGCTGAAAGCTTCAGCCAAACCGTTAGCTGTGAGATTGTAGGCTGTAGAGGCAACATCTTGGATAGGATTCTTCTCACAGAACTGATGTAATTCACTACTCACAAATTATGGGCCATTATTATGAACGATCTTTCGAGGAAATCTGAAAAGATAGATCACATGATGCTTAATAAAACTGATAACCTTAGACGTTTTTACTTCAACAAGGGGTATAGCTTCTGCCCATCTTGAAAAGTAGTCTGTTATGGCTAGAATAAATTGGTGTCCTTTAGAGGAAGAAAGGTTAATGGGTCCGATGATATCCATATTCCATGCTTCGAAGGGCCAGGATGCAGTCGTAGGGTATAGAAATTCTGACTGTTGATATATGAAATCCTCATGTAGTTGGCAAGCTTTATATTTTCTTGCATAATCTATGGCATCAGCTACCATAGTGGGCCAATAGTAACCCAAACGCCTTAACCGATCCTGTAATTTTAGGCCGGGTTGATGGATACCACAAGTACCATCATGAGCTTCACGAAGGGCATATTTAGCTTCTTCATCAGATAAGCATCGTAGAAGAAGTCCACCAAATGATCTTTAATACAGTATTTTAGTGGCTGCATTATAAAAGAAATGAAAAGAACATGTCCTAGTTGAAATAGCTTATTTTGGAACATCAGGGAGGGTTCCATAAATAGCGTATTCTATAAATGAGAATCTCCAATCTTTGAAGTTGATATCTGCTGTTGCTGAATAACTTTGATGAACATCCAGATTATTCTTAGTACAAAATAGTTCTCGACCAATCACTGTGGTCGAGTTTGGGGTGTTGAATAAGGTAGCCAGTGATGCTGCCAAACCTACTAGCGCATCTGCTTCCATATTTTTTAATCGAGGCACATACTCAATGAAGAACCCGGAGAAGGTAGCAGCTATCTCGAGCGTTGTTTGATGATACAGAATAAGATCTTCATGACGAACTTCGTATACCCTCGTATTTGACTGACTATCAACTTGGAATCACTATATGCTTCTAGATAATCTACCCCTAACTATTTAGCCAACTGGAGTCCAATGAGTAGAGCATTATACTCTGGAACATTATTAGAACAAGGTTCCATAAGAAAATAAGCACGATGGATGACCAGATTGTCAGGGGATATCAACTCTACCCCCACTCTTGCTACAATGTTGCCTTTGGGACCCGTTCTTGAGGCTCCATCAAAGAACAACCTCAAAACAAACACTTATGTCATCGTATTAGACTCCAATACTTCATTCAAAATTTTATCGTATAGCTTGGAAGTTTTCGCTATTGGGTGCGCAACTAAGAAATCAGCTAGAGCTTGTCCTTTAATTGCCTTCTGAGGTACGTAGATCATATCATAGGGGGATAATAATATTGTCCATATAGTATGGCAATAATTGAGCACACTTGGTTTAGTCATGAGAACCCTAAGAGGGTTAACCCTGGATATAATATGGATGGTTTGTCCCATTACTTAATGTTGCATCTTTTGAATTGCAAAGATTAATGTGAGACATTCCTTCTCAACAAGGTTATATCTGTGCTCGGCGCCGATCATCATACGACTCAAGTAATAGATAGCTTGTTCATGTCTTTCATCGTTCTTTTGGGCTAACAATGCGTCGAAAGAATGTTCCATGGCACGAACATACAACAAAAATGGTTTGCCCACCACTGGAACCACCAATATTGGAGGATTAGTGAGATACCTTTTTATGTCTTCAAATGTTTGCTGACATTTTTTATCCCAGACGAAAGAGACTCCTTTCTTTATTTACTGGGTGAAAGGTCGACACCTCTCGGACAGATTTGAAATGAACCTTTGGATGTAAGCCAATATGCCTTGTAAACCACAAAGTTCTTTAATATTCTTCGGGGGATCCCTTTCTAGGATAGCTTTAACTTTGTCAGGGTCAATGTGTATTTCCTTTGAAGTTAAGACAAATCTAAGAAATTTGTCGTTGGAAACTCCTAAAAATGACTTTGTAGGATTCATCTTGAATTGGTGCTCACGTATCAATTCGAACACCGTTCTCAAGTCTTGAAGGTCGTCGCCCTTTGAACAACTTTTTTACTGTAATGTCGACGATGAACCATTCCATTATTTTTGTAAATGTTTACGAAAAATGGTACTTATGGCGCATTGATATATAGCTCCTACATTTTTAAACCAAAGGGCATCACCGTATAGCAGTATGTCCCCAATGATGTCCAAAATAATGTGTACTTTTCATCAGCTGGAAACATTTTAATCTGATTGTAACCCAAGAAACTATCCATGAATGACATACGTCCAAAGCCGCAAGTGTTATCAATCATAACATCTGTGGTTGGAAGAGGAAACTCGTCTTTTGGGCAAGCTTGATTAAGGTCCTGATAATCGATGCATACCCTAATCTTTCCATTTTTCTTCATGACTGGATTGATGTTAGCAATCCAGTCAGGATGTTGTTCTTCTCGAACAAAGCCACTATCTATGAGCTTCTTTACGTCACTCACAATAGCCTCCATCATATCCGGATGGAAACCATCGTTGTTGTTGCTTGACGGGTTTAGTATTAGAAAGTATATTAAGACGATGCATTGCTATCTGTGTATCAAGCCCAGGTATATCTTCATAACTCCAGGCAAACACATCTATATATTCTTTGATAAGCTCAAGGAGTGAATTTTTATCTTCATCAGACAAAATTTTGCTGATGAATATCGGTTTAAGCGATTCTGAATCACTCACATTAACTTGAACAACTTCATCTTTCGTAGGAGGTTCCCATTGTTCAAATATCATTTTCCATTGAGTATCCAGCTATTGTGCCCAAGGTTCAACTTCAAAAGGTTCCACAAGAAGATCATCATCCTCTATTTGATCACCATATATCATATAAGCTGAGAAGACATCTTTAAACACTGCTCTAATACTATAATCTAAATTTTATAATAAAGAATCAGAAGAATGAGAACATGCATCACTATCTTCTTCATCTGAAATTTCTGGAGTAGTCGGGAGAGTTATATACCCCAATCCAGATCGAATACGGTAATAGTAGTCTTACGATTTCCCTTTTGGAGTTGGAATACACAACGGTAAACGAAAACCTTTACCAAAGTTGAGGCCTTGTTGGCTATTTAGATCATAGCCCATTCTTTGGATGATATTCTTCGCTTGAGGGGTATATCGGTATAATTATATTCTACCAAAATCTGGTTCAGGCTCGTCAACCAAAGCCTCTTTATGAACCTCGGATTAGCCAAATATAATCGGTGTTTCACCAATCGACCTAGCCGGCACTTTAAAATAAGAATCTTCGTATGATAGACATGGAGTACTATCTTTATATGAAATAGACACATGCAGTGACAGCTTTGTATCCGTGATAAGCGAGCATAAAGACTCAACAGTCCTTAAACTAATCACATGAAGATAAAAGTAATCAAAAGCAGAACCTCTTTTATTAGGTATGTACATGATTTTTTTTTCTTCCGGAAACACATCCTCGGGTAGTTTAATACATGGAAGTTTATCTACAACACTTGCTTCTGTAGTGATGGCAACACGAGTCAGATCGATCACAAAGGGCTCATCCGGTTGAACTGGATGCTTGCTTTGGCGAAGATCAACCACAAACGGTTCCTCTTTCTTGGTTCGCAAGTCGATGACCAGTGGTTCTTCTTTCTTCATCTTGAGATCAATTACTAAAGGTTCTTCTGTCTTGATGTTGTCTTTGCTCTTGCGTAGGTCCATAACAAAGGGTCATTACCCCCTGACTAGGCCTCTTGTGAAGCTTTAGTAGGCTCTTTCCACACAGGCCCCTTCAAGCAGATCGCCAAGGTTCTTCAACTTGTTCCTTCAACACATGACCTTTCAAGTATATGGCTAGAGGTTCTTTTACCGTTTGATCAGTAGATGCTTTTTCTATTTTGCCCTTAGCCTTTACTTTTTTTATCTAAAATCAGATGTAATGTTTCATCATCAGAAGGTCTCTGATCACGCGGTTTGTACAACCTTGCATCAGAAAAATAAACTTTGACCCCTTGAAAGGATCGTATTAGTAAACTCTGTATACACTACTCCTTTGTTCATATATTTGAAGCACTGATGAAGAGTAAATGGTACCAAAAGGTTGTCATGTATCTATGGTCATCCTAATAAAATATTGTAGGAGACATTGGCATCAATTATATAATATGTGACTTTAGTCCGGAGATTTCCAATCTGACATTTGAGACAGATTTCCCCCAGAGGTGACTTTGTCCAGCATTGAAGCTAGTAATGGTAGTCGAAGTAGGTGGCAATTTGTGCGTTGGGATTCCCAACATCTGGAGTAAACTTCTAGAAATTACACTGATAAATGAGCCTGGATCAATTTGAATACGATCCACCTTACAGGCTCGACATAGCCTGTATAATATAAATGTCTGTCATGGCGATTATCTTTCATGGACATATCTCCTTGGGTGAAGGTAATATTAGGAATCTTTTCAGATATGTAATGATAATGAGGGCAGGTCACAGGGTCATCGTCAGGTTCTGTCATATGAGATAAGTATGAATTTGCATGCGGCAGTGCTTCACTAAATGCTGTCCGTGTATCTTTGGAGAGACAAAGTAACTCGAATATGGACAGTTGAGCCAGGGTATTGGCAAGCTATGCCAATATGTCAAAATTGTAAGGCTTCTCAAGTTCGAGGGAGGTATGCTTCTTCAGGAACTTTTCGAACCTTACCTCTTTCTGTTTTCCTTTTTATCCTGAAGTCTGCTTTGACGGCCCCGCTCCTGACGAAGCCTGAATGATAGTAGAATTAGGGATATGAGCTGCAGAAAAAGGGTTTTCTTTTTCATCTTGATTGGAGGCACGCATGTATATTTTTCCAGATCTGGTTTCTCCAACCAGAGCCTTATTGACCATATTACACGATTTACTCTTCTTTTTTCTTGCTGTTAGTCTTGGAGATGGATAAGGCTGACTTTGGATCCATATCTTCAAGAAGATCAGGATGGATCCACATGACTTCACCATGCTGAGTAGTGAATGGTACGAGTCCGACTGTATGATCTCGAACTGGAGGAACACTGACGTCTTGTAATATTGCCTTCGGTATTGGTGTAACACTGTCTTGCACTTCACCTACAGAAAGATCCCCAAATTGGAGAGAAATAAGATTTGCAGAAACTTGTTTCTCATATGTGTGTAGCATGATGGCCTTTAAATCTAACAAGTGCTGAATATGATTCTTCAATATGTAATAATCCTTCATCGGGTGATGTATATACTGATGATAAAAGCAATACTTCGGATCGTCGATTCGCCCTACTTCTTCAAGTCTTCGAGGGGAGGAAGTTACAACTTGTTCCCTTTCATCAGTACCTAGAAGATGTCTAGTGTGAGGGCTTTGTTGAAGGTATAGTATGGCTTAAGCCTTAGAGCAGCTAGAGCTTTTTGTTTAGGGTAGAAAGCAGCTGCAAAAATATTAACTGTAAAGGACTCCTTCCCTTTGTTGGTTTTTTTACAGAAGTGTTATTGTTCTGGGGATGCTTTCCTTTGTCTTCAGGTGATTTTAGTCCAATCAAATGCAGAACCTGAACTAATTCTTCAGCTTTCTCGGCAGCAGCGATGAAAGCTGGCCAATTATTATAATCTCCAGGACCAACACAGAATCTGACCGTGGATAAGAAGTTACCCCTACAGGTGTACATTAGTACTGACTGAGGAGTCCTGAGATGCAGCTTCATCGATAATCTTCTAAACCGTTCAATGAATTCACGGTCCGATTCTTTGTTATCTTACTTTGTGGAAATAAATTTTGACATAGAGACATCACCTGTTCCTCCATAGAATCTAGTAAGGAACAATTTCTCCAAATATTTGAAAGTTTTGATACAACCATCGGGTAGATTGCATAACCATTCAAAAGCTGCACCTTTTAAAGTTCCAATGAATATATTAGACCATAATGCTTCATTTCTTGGTATATGGATGGTCTGGGAGTAAAAGTATGTCAAATGCTGCTTCGGGGAACCTGTCCCATCATAAGGAATCAGAGATTGAGGTTTGTACTTTGGAGGAAAAACCACATCATCCCACTTTGAAGGGTAAGGATGTGACATTCCCATTTGATGTAGTTCCTCCTTCGAAGTAATGTCATCCAATCAAGCATTGATACCCGAATAGCTTCAAGAGTATCAATCTATTGGCTTATAGGGGTCGACTGTATGATAGTCGATTGTGCTGGTTGTAATACTGGCGTAGAGACATTTTTGACTATGGATGATAGATTAGGGTTGAAAGACACCCCCACTGTATCTTGATCGGCATAAGTTTGAGTCGATGAAGGAGATTGATGTAAAGCCATTTGCAAGTTCATGGTTGTTTGCATTTGCTGTATTATCGCCATGACATTTTGTATCATGCTCTCCAGGGTATCAATTCTCTGTCGATCAGTGTTGTCGCCTTCTTCATTGCCAGTCACACATATAGAGGTTATATATGGACTGCCAGATGGAGAGGTATGCAAAGAAGCATTACTAGAACTAGTGCTACTTGACCCTGATTGTCAAACTGCATCATCTCCTTTTAAAATTGAGGTACTCTGTCATCAGATTGAGATGTAGATTGGTCAAATACTGGAAGGATGCTACCCCCAATATTATCTTGTTCAGGAGCTTAGAGTATACCAGATGAATGCCTAGATCGGGAATGGGTTCCTTGATAAACACTTTTAGGTGAAGTAGGCCTTTGTCCTCCCCTAGATGAAGATGATGAAGGTGCTTGGTCATCACCTTGACTAGATGTTGCATAGACTGAAGCCTCTTGTAATTGATCTTAATTGTCCGAGAGTTTTCGTCCAAGACACGACAAATTTGGAGAGTTTGGTTGCAATCTGGTAAAGACAGATCGCCTGGTTGATTGATCAACTGCTTTTGAGCAACAATAATTGATAATAATCTATGCACAAGAATGTCTCTGATATGACATAATTGTGTTTGTTGCCACCTCTGTTGATTTATGATTATGCTGAAGCATGTCACGCAAGTTAACAGGAGGGTGCACAACCTCCTTTCCCTTTTTATGCAACTGGACAAAGTCCATGCATGGGAGAGTTGGTTTCTTAACTTGTTGACCTATTTTACGTAATAGGAACCCCCAACATTTAGGTCGTGAGTTGTTTTATCGTGTGAACTCATTTTAGGTACATTGGGCAATGTATATGAGTCCACAATATATGGAAGAGAGGCAAATGACTGGCTGGGGCGCATAGACTTCATCCTGCAGCTTTCTATCACCAGTGCAGGCAATACGGATAGACGCATGAATCGAGCCTCCTCCATAACGCATAGAATCTTTGGAAAATAAAAGTCTGTGGAAAACAAACTCTCTATCCCCATTTATGCATCCATAGTCCTGTATTGAAGAGGGACCCTCATCTTGATGCACCAATTGTGAGGCAGAAGTTCCAACATTTGAATTCTTAGCATCGTAGTATTTTCTTCTGCCAGAATTCAAAAGTTATGGATTCATTTCGCCCATATTAGATTATAGAGCTCTATTATAAGTGTTAGATTTCTTCACAAATGCATGATTGGCATGCGCCTTTCTACTTTCCTGAGAAGCACAGGACTTAGCTGATGGCTCATTGGTAGAGCTTCTCTAGACACATGATGAATCTTGTGCGTCTGAACAGTAGAAACATCCTTAGAAAGTATTGTAGCTGGTTCCGAGCCATACGCCTTCACATTTTCAATCAGGCCCACAGTAGCCGGAGCTTTCCCTTTGCCATCAGTGATGTTGGAAAGAGCAGGGGAGACTTCGGAATGCAAGCCTACGAACAACCTTGGGCTTCTGCCTCTTGGTGGTCGGAGTAGAGTCCTTGTCCGACAATATTGCTTCATATGCTTGTTGGTCAAACAACACAACCAATATTTTCTCAACTGAACGTAGCTTGTTCACATTAGATTGCACCACCAGTTTCTCATCAGTGGAGAAAGTCATCCACAACAAAGTCGTCATTTTTGTTTCAACACAAAAAGAGTTCGAAAAATATAGGATCTTTTGTATTATTATAAAAAAGGTACAATAATAATCTTAAACGAATTTCTAGTACAATAATAATCTAGGATTGGGACAATGGAGATTAAGTCTACTTTTACTTCTTTACTTTGTTGACGATTTAATTAAAAAAATGTTGAAGCTTGATGGTTGATGAACTCTCGATCACAAGAGGAACTTTATCACTGAAAGTCCTATCTTTCTTTCTAAAAGTTCTTAGCAAATAAGTAGTTCTCCTTATGCCTGTCTCCATTGGTCTGCGCGAGGAAGGAACTTTCCTCTATTTATAGCTTTTCTTCACTGGAATAGCCATGTGCATATATGCAAAAATTATATTGTCTTCTGCCTTAGAGACGCATTAATTTGGGTAGGCACATGAGCCTTGGGAGCTAGTGGAGAGTGAACGTGTTCGAGAATCACGTATAGCTCGCCACGTATTTTGAGACGTGCTGCACGAAATACTGCCATGTCAGCACACGATTAGTTTAATGGAGATTAGCTATGCGTTATATATTGTTAGACGCATAGCAATTGGTTGCTTACTGCAAAATAATAACTTTCCCTTGAGTCACTATGAATCATTCAAAACTGGAACACATAGCTTCTCTCATTGCTTATTACAAAACACCAATCTGGAGGTAGACGCATACAACAGATTCCTTTACAGCTGGCAAAGTATAATGATAAAGATGATGAAGTCACTGACACCTTCCTTATAATCTGAACATTACACGCTGCTCGAGACTCGTCTATTCACACAAGAGACAAAAGTCAATTATGCGTCTGAATGGATCATGCGTCTATCTGGCCAGCTTCTTAAACATGTATATTTCCTTAGAAGCTAACAACATCCAACTTTAGGAACATTTATACTTCGGACGCATAACATCTAGTCTCTTGATATTTTTCATGCTTCTATAGAACAATGAATGGAAAGTGAGCAGTAATCAATATGAACAATAAGAGTGAGAAGAACATATGAAGGAACAAACCAACTACAATTATGTGTATTATAGAACATTATTAAAAGTGGTCTTTCTCGTTGCCTTAGGGTCAATTTCATTATTTATATCCAACAAGAAGTAAAGCATGCAAATCCCCTAGCCAGCATAATATAAAACATATGTTATCACCCTTTTCAGTGATTCTTACCCACGGTCGTGTAGCCATCCATGTACATTTATGAATAATACTTACTCTGCCAGCATAAGCCATTGTTAGGAACAATATTATAATTCAATATATTTGTCACCGTTCGGGTGATTCTTACCAACAACCGACATCCTTCCCTGTATATGATTAACAACTCATTCTACCTACATAAGATATCATTAGTATTCGACATGTCTATATGAGGGTCATTAACTACATGCCACCTTGGACTTATGGTTAGATGGCTCCCCTTCAGCGGCGGGTAGTTAGCCCGGTCCGAAAGGTTCTCGAATCATCGTGCTACTACTTCAGCATGAGGTTCTCCCTAGGACGAATTGATTTTCGAGGCCTCGAAATACCATTCGAGAAACTACCTTATCGACATGTTGCCCATGACCATGCAAGTATATGCAATTATCTATGAAGAAAACATATAATGCATGATAAGGAGAACTAAGTAAATAAGCCACCATTCTCAAATAAGCCATCATTTTCATTCGTATTGCCTCATATGGCTTGAGCCAATGCTCGCATTACCATCTGCCCAATCTAGGGCTTTAGTGTAATCAACATTCTACATCGACATAGGATAATAGAATGTGATTACTCAATCTCTTTCCCACATCTTTGATACCATACATTCGTTTGGGTCATAACTCAAACATACTCACTGCCCAGTTCTTGGGTCTTATTATCTTTGTTATCATCTATTCATCAAGCTGAAGCTCGATATACTCAACACACAAGTATTTGGGACTTTTGCTTCACCTGTCATGTATTTCATTTCAATAACATAAAAGCATACAACTTATGAAATGATTCTAAGCACACAATCCATAAAATAATTTGCAACAGATTTCGGATCATGTAATTAATTATCTTTCATTATCTTTTCGGGTTCCATACAAGATGTGATTTAGCAACTTGACAAACAACATAGTATACAATCTTTTTATTAAGCGTGAAGCTAATGTATCTTCGAAGGGTTTAACACTACTCACTTTTATAAGACGATTTTTGCCACGATCGTATAGCCTTCTGAGTAATCATTCACATATTTCCAAGTCCAACAAGCCTTCATCGAACCAACCAGCCATCGTAATGCATCTTGCAGGTCGAGGCACTACAATATATACCATTCAAAAAATTTTGTCCTCGAAACTTAAACAAAACTTATCCCCATAACTTCAACTAGATTTATGAAACTTTTTTATGATCAACTTGCACTATTTAACATTTCTCTACACTGTCTCGATTGATTTCAAATAATGTACCATTTCGCCACAACATCCCAATTTGATTGAAAATAGTTTACCATTCTTTTCCTTTCCTCCAACACTCATGTAATTTCTTAGCACATGATAATCCTCTCCCGTGGCTTCGTTCGAATTTTGCATACCACCTAGTTGGATTCATATACATACTTTAGGCATCCTATAAATACATACATTTCAACCAAGTTCAGCGATAGAGAAAATGAATGAGCTATAGGTATAACTTCATTTCCGAATATTAACAATTCCTCTCGAGCATCCCGTATAGTCTCAACTCATTAATTTAATCTCCCAACCAACTAATAACATAATAGATGTTACCAATTCCAACACACAGAAATTTCACAGCCGACCAAAATTTTCTAAAGTATTCCAACATAGATATATCAAAATTTCCAACGAATCTAGAGTTTCATTTCAGGTCTATTGTCATTCATACCACCAAAACTGATAAAGTCAATAGCCACATTTCATTTTGACACCACGATTCTCATTGATCGAATCATATACTCACTATCGTTCGCATCCATATACTTTATTCATCTCTCGTATATTTCCCGATTATGATCCTTCCAAGTTGTACCGTCATTCCACTCAATATTCGTTTTACATCATCTTCTTGTGATTCAATAAGAAGATTTACTATTCATGCACCGATCCAATCTCTATAGCACCAATCATCTAGCATCCATATATCGGTCCTATAAGTGGATATGGCATAACTTATTCAGCTAAGTCAAAATCCAATAATTCTATATTCCACCCAAACTTGTTATTCATACTACAACATCATCTACCAACATGGTCGACTACATATTGATGTAATTCGGTATTTATTTGTATTCCAACCATCGAAGTCTCTTAAGAAATATATACTCTTTCATGCATCAAGGGACAAGTGTTCATTTCACTATGCCACAAAACAATTAAGGGTCATAACTTGTTAATTTGGGCCACATCAAATTTTCTCAAGCACAACTGCATATGTGCAAAGCCATATATTTCCCAAATCCATTCTCTAACTTTTCGGTTGCGGATACAACTATCTACTTCCTCTATATCATTCACAATATCCTGATAAGCGCCTAACATCACCATCAATTTGTCGATATTTATCACGCAATTCCATCTACTCAATTCCAACATCATTCAATATTCGATCTATATTGTTCTTCCAAAATCTTTTGATAGCAACACGCCACCATCGTTACTGAGCCTACAATCATGTTATCCAACTGATTCAAGTCACCGCCTGAATATATAATTTGTATTATTCCCAACCAAAGCATTCATTTCATATTCTTAATTTCTTATTACCTAGCATAATACTAACCGTCAAAGTCTAGCGATGGTTCATCTGAACACATCAAAATCTCACAATGAGTTATCTGAACTTAATCATCAAGGGACACAACTGGCCCTCACATATCAATCATAATCCTCGCTACGAATCGATATTACCTAATACCTTACAGATAAAGCATCACTATACTATGAACAGGGTCAAGGGACATCTTATCATTAGGAGGGTAAAGCCATATACACTCAGACCTCAAGCCATTCTCGACATATTATTCCTCTTCGCATCAAAACAACATCTATTATGGACTATCCATCTCGTAGTGGCTCTACTAACCACAAATAGCAACTAATTTCCTTCGCATCTGAAACATAACCAAGCCCACACATAAGCCAACTCATAGGTTCTATCGATTCCCAATCACTGATGTCATGCATAATTCTTGTTCCAACATACCATGCCATCATGTCGATTTGCAACATAAAAATTGACTTCTACGAATCTTACATTTAAGACATCAAGCACACATTTCCAACTTATTGTAGTATCACATCATTGCTATTTGTTTTGGTATCATTAAGAATTTATTGTAGCACGTAAATCACAGTCCACATATTTAGACTTATTGTATGGAACACCCAGTGAGCGGCCAAAAGAATCAACGAATTTTCAGTCAAGGGAACAACTTAGAATAATTTTGAAACAACGTTGAATAATCATAGATGCACTTTGAGTCATCGTAGAGGCAACTTTGATTTCATCGTGGAAGCAACTTTGAGTAATCGCGGAAGTAGCTTTGAATCATCATAGTAGCAACTTTGATTTGAAGCAAATTGAATAAGAACAATGACGTAAAGCCGTGCTCTGATACCATTTTTTCATGCCCCGATCCTGGGAGATCGAAAATTAGCTACTGGGCGTGATGCTGTACAAGGCTAGATTGCACTTATACAAGATAAAATCGTTACAGTTCCCGGTATTTCTCAGAAAATAATGATATCGCAGCAAACCAAGCAGATAAATTGAAGTCACAATAAGATATGAAAAGAAAATCTTTTTATTAATATTTGAAATATAATTACAAGACTTTCAGCTGAATATAAAGTTTACAATAGAATACAAGACTTTTGAATAGCCAACTGAATATACTTGCCATTTAGGCTTACAAGTGAACATGCTGACTCGGCTTACTATGAACTTGCCAACTTGGCTTACAACCTCACTGGTTCATCTGAGTTATACTGTTCCATACATTGTGTCCCATATAGCAGAATACATCATCTTGCAAGAAGAGCTTCTGCACACCCATCTAATTCATCGAAGCCAAGCACTGATCAAACGATTTTCCCAAGCACAAGCACCTGTAAAGATGCCCACAAACGCGGGTCAATACATCATTTATGTACTAGCGAGCGGTGATGACCCAACTCACCTAAGAAGACAATACTAAGTAATCATGTTATAGAATATTATTAAAAGTGGTCTTTCACGTTGCCTTAGGTCAATTTTATTATTTATATCCAATAAGAAATAAAGCATACAAATCTCCTAGCCAGTAAAATATAAAACATATGTTATCATCCTTTTCGATGATTCTTAATCATGGTCGTGTAGCCATCCCTGTACATTTATGAATAATACTTATTCTGTCTGCATAAGATATTGTTAGGAACAATATCATAATTTAATATATTTGTCACTGTTCTGGTGATTCTTACCAACAACAGACATCCTTCCCTGTATATGATTAACAACTCATTCTGCATGCATAAGACATTATTACTATACGACCTGTCTATATGCGGGACATTGACTACACGCCCTCTTGGACTTATGGTTAGACGACTCCCCTTCAGCAGCAGGTTGCTAGCCCAATCCGAAAGGTTCCCAAATCATCGTGCTACTACTTCAGCACGAGGTTCTCCTAGGACGAATCAGTTTTCGAGGCCCCAAAATACCGTTTGAGGAACCACCTTGTCGACAAATTGTCCATGACCATGCAAGTATATGCAACTTATCTATGAAGAAAACATATAATGCATGATAAGGAGAATTAAGTAAATAAACAACCATTCTCACATAAGCTATCATTCTCATTCGTATTGCCTCAAATGCCTTGAGCCAACGCTCGCATTACCATCTGCCAAACCAGGGCCTTAGTGTAATCAACATTCTACATCGGCACATGATAATAGAATATGATTATTTAATCTCTTTTCCATATCTTTGATACCATGTTCCTTTGGGTCATAACTCAAACATACTCATTTCCCAGTTCTTGGGTCTTATTATCTGTGTTGCCATCTATTCATCAAGCTGAAGCTCGATATACTCACCGCCTAAGTATTTGGGACTTTTGCTTCATATGTCATGTATTTCATTTCAACAACACACAAGCGTACAACTTATGAAATGATTCAAAGCACACAATCCATAAAATGATTTGCAACAGATTTTGGATTATGTGATTAATTATCTTTTATTATTTTTTTGGGTTCCATTCAAGATCTGATTTAGCAACTCGACAAGCAATATAGCATACAATCCTTTTATTAAGCATGAAGCTAAATGATCTTCGAAGGGTTCAACACTACTCACTTTTATAAGACGATTTTTGCCACGATCGCATAGCCTTTCGAGCAATCCTTGACATATTCCTAAGTCCAACAAGCCTTCATCGAACCAACCAGCCATCATAATGCATCATGCGGGTCGGAGCACTACAATATATACCACTCAGAAAAAGTTTTGTCCTCGAAACTTAAACAAAACTCATCCCCATAACTTCAACTTTATAAAACTTTCCAATGATCAACTTGGACTATTTAACATTTCTTTGCACTATCTCGATTGATTTCAAATAATGTACCATCTCGCTACAGCATCCCAATTTGATTCAAAATAGTTTACCATTCTTGTCCTTTCCTCCAATACTCGTATAATTTCTTAGCACATGATAATCCTCTCCATGGCTTCTTTCGAATTCAGCATATCACTTAGTTGGAATCATACACATACTTTAGGCATCCCAAAAATACATGCATTTCAACCAAGTTCAGCGATAGAGAAAACGCACGAGCTATAGGTACAACTTCATTTTCGAATATTAGCAATTCCTCTCAAGCATCCCATATAGTCTCAACTCGTTAATTCAATCTCCCAACCAACTAATAACACAATGAATGTTACCAATTCCAATTCAAGAATTTTTCACAGCCGACCAAAAATTTTCGAAGTATTCCGACATAGAAATATAAAGTTTTCCAATGAATCTAAAGTTCCCTTTTAGGTCCATTATCATTCATACCACCAAAACTGAAAAAGTCAATAGCCACATTTTATTTCGACACCACGGTTCTCATTGATCGAATCATGTACCCATTATCGTTCGCATCCATATACTTTATTCATCTCTCGTATGTTTTTCGATTATGATCCATCTTCCAGGTTGTACCATTATTCCACTCTAGTAAAATTTCTCTATGTACTCAAAATTTTCTTGCATTGATCAAGCCAACATTTTATCATCTCGCATGTGTAACTCTCATTTCCAGCAGCATTAATTCTGAGGGTCATTTCAAAATTGTATTCGCTCTCGTCGATCTCGACTACATGTACTACCTCATTCCGTTGTTACACTTTTCCCTTCAATTCCGATATGATTATCCATCAGAGAAGTCATTCCGACTGTCTCAAGACGACTACCATCAATTTGCACAGCTCAATATGATTCAACTAATCAATCAAATCCAACAAGTTCTAACAAATTTTGACATTCTGAATAAAGGCAACCAAGTTCTGAAACCAACATGATCCGCCATTCCATCCAATATTATAGCATCAAATTTTTTTCCTAATCTTTATTCCATTCTAAAATTTACTTCTCGATATATCTCACTCATTTTGATTATACCCACACAACATCATTATGGACATCCTAAGGGTCTCCAACAATCAACTTAGCCTTCGGTCAAGTCTCTATGATCAGTTATTCTAAGCTAAACCAGACATTCAGCTAGCTCATCCGAGATGGATAGCTACTAGAGACATACTTATCTTAGAGGCAACCAATTATTATCGTAGGGACTCTATCTTATCTCAGGGACAATCTATGATCCGACCAATCTAAGGGACATGGGACACCACCCCAATCACATGAACTTATTTTCAAACCGAACAGCTGAAATAACATAGCCAACCAATCCAAAACTTAATCAATCAACCGACACTCTAGGGTCAAGTCTATCTACCCATACTCATCATCGGGTTATACCCAACGGAGTCATTCTAGACTTACTTGCAACCGACAAAATCTATCTAACAAATCTTATAGGTCAATCTCAAAGCCGTTATATAAAATTATCAATCGGACATCCAAATATTCAGTTTTATTTGTATAGACGTAGCATCACTTGCATGATCCGACTTGCATTCTCATATCATACTCAAATTGTGTCTATTCATTCAGGTAAACTATTTTGAGTCATAATCCAACATCGCTACCACAATAGTCTATCATTATAATCCCTTTCCTTCAGTCTATTCACGATATGTTCAAATTCTATATTTTTAGATCATCAATATGTTATGTACTCTTTAACCAAAAAAATAAGGCAACTGTATAATCGTATTTCTTTCGAAAGCATACTCTTTATGAATTCCTGCTAGCACCAAACGCGGTCATCTCTTAGCAACTCATGTTAACCATCAATATTTATTTTGCATCATCTCCTTATGATTCAATAAAAAGATTTACTATTCATGCACCGATCTAATCTCTGTAGCACTAATAATCTAGCATCCGTATATCGGTCCTATTAGTGGATATGGCATAACTTATTTAGCTAAGTCAAAATCTAATAATTCTATATTCCTCCAAAACTTGTTATTCATACGACAACATCATCCACCGACATGGTCTACTGTATATTGATGCAACTCGGTATTTATTTGTATTCCAAACCATCGGAGTCTCTTAAGGAATATCTACCCTTTCATGCATCAAGGGACAAGTGTTCATTTCTTTCTGCCTCAAATTAATCAAGGGTCATAACTTGTTAATTTGGGCCACGTCAAATTTTCTCAAGCACAACTGTATATGTACAAAGCCATCTATTTCCTAAATCCATTCTCTAACTTTTCGATCGCTGATACAACTATCTGCATCCTCTGTATCATTCGTAATATATTGATAAGTGTCTAACATCACCATCAATTTATCGATGTTCAACATGCAATTCTATCTACTCAATTCCAACATCATTCAATATTCGGTCTATATTGTTTTTCCAAAATCTTTTGATAGCAACAACCCATCATCGTTACTGAACCTACAATCATGTTATCTAACTGATTAAAGTCATCGCCTGAATCTACAATCCGTACTATTCCTAACCAAAGCATTCATTTTATATTCTTAATTTCTCATTACCCAGTATAATGCTAACCATCAGAGTCTAGCAATGGTTCTGAACACATCAAAATCTCGCAACGAGTTATCCAAAATTAATCATCAAGGGACACGCCTAGCCCTCATGTATCAATCATAATCCCAGCTATGAATCGATACTACCAAATACCTTACAGGTAAAGCGTCAATATTCTATGAACAGGGTCAAGGGACATCTTATCATTATGAGGGTTGAGCCATATACTACTCAGAGCTCAAGCCATTCTCGACATAATATTCCTCTTCACATCAAAATAATGTCCATTATGGACTATTTATCCTGCAGTTGCTCTGCTGACCACAAATACCAACTAATTTCCCTCGCATCTGAAACATAACCAAGCCCACACATAAGCCAACTCATAGATTATGTCGATTCCCATTCACTGATGTCATGAACAATTCTTGTTCCAACATACCATGCCATCACCCACTGTCTATTTGCAAAATAACAATCAACTTCTATGAATCTCACATTTAAGACATCAAGCACACATTACCAACTTATTATCGCATTGCATCATTGTTATTCGTTTTGGTATCATTATGATTTCATTGCAGCACATAAATCACAATCCATATATTTAGACTTATTGTACGGAATACCCAACAAGCGGCTAGAAGGATCAATAGACTTTCAGTCAAGGGAATAACTTAGAATAATTTGGAAACAATGCTGAATAATTGCGGATGCACTTTAAGTCATCGTAGAAGCAACTTTGATTTTATCGCGGAAGCAATTTTGAGAAATTACGGAAGCAACTTTTGAGTCATCGCATAAGCAACTTTGAATCATCATATTAGCAACTTTGATTTGAAACAAATCGAATAAGAATCCAATGATGTAAAGCCGTGCTCTGATACCATTCTGTCACGCCCCAATCCCAGGAGATCAAAAATTTGCCACTGGACATGTTGCCGTACAAGTCTAGATTGTACTTATACATGGCAAAACTATTACAATTTTCGGTATTTCTCAGAAAGCAACGATATCACATCAAACCAAGCAGATAAATTAAAGTCACAATAAGATATGAAAAATATATCTTTTTATTGATATTTGAAATAGAATTACAAGACTTGCAGCTGAATATAGAGTTTACAACAGATTATAAGACTTTTGGATAGCCAACTGAAAATACTTGCCATTTAGGCTTACAACTGAACATGTTGACTCGGCTTACTATGAGCTTACCAATTTGGCTTACAATCTCACTGGTTCATCTGAGTTACACTATTCCATACATTATGACATCATCTTGTAAGAAGAGCTTCTGTACACCCATCCGATTCATCGATACCAAGCACTAATCAAACGGTTTTCCCAAGCACAAGCTCCTGTAAAGATAGCCACAAACGTGGGTCAGTACATCATCTATGTGCTGATGAACGGTACTGGCCCAACTCACCTAAGAAGACAATACACTATAACAAAAAGACCTATTAATGACGCTTGATAAATGGATTTCATGACGGTTGATAAAGAAGCGTCATCAAAGTTCAGCAAGACTATATTCTATGACGGTTTTCTATATAAACGTTATTGATTGTCTCTCAGTGATACGAGCATTATGAAAAAAATACCAAAATTTAAGTCAAAACCTCGACTCTCCTGCACTTACTCCCGCACTTAAGGAAAAGTCTCAACCCCTTCTCCTTCTCTCTTTCTCCTTCCGCTCCCCGCTCCAGAACTCCCCTCAGCCCGCTCCTCTCCTGTAGTTATAATGCTCTCCTCTCTCGTCACTCTTCCTCTTGGTTCTCTCCCGGGCTTTCTTCTCCCTCCTTCCTCCTTCTTCCTCCATCCAAACCCTAACTCTAGAAATGCAAACCCTAACCCTAATTTATCTCCTTCGATGTGAAATTGGACGAGACCGGTCGTACTCCCCACTGCAAGATCCGGTGATGATGGCACTCCTCCGTCGCTCCCTCGCGATCAGACTCTTTGTCGGCTCTGCCTTGGCGTCGATCTCTGGGGTTTTCGCTGTAGATCCGCCTCTAGTCGGCGGACGGAGGGATCTATCGGAGAAATCCGATCCAGGTCGGTGAGATCGCTCGTTATTTCTCTCAATTTTTTGTCCATTGTGGAATTTTGAGTGGGTCTGGAGGTCCGGTCACCTCCGTTGAGGTGTTGAAATGATGTTGCTACTTCTACTCTTCAGCTGGCATTCGGCAGTGAAGTTGTTGTCTTAGTGCTGATATTGTACTTTTTTCATGTATGTGGGTCTTCTTCCTTCCTTCATACTACTGTGTGCACCTATGATGCATTAGACCTATGGACATATTGTTGTCGTTCAGTGATGAATTATATGTTCGTGGTTTATCCCCTTCAAATTCAATGTACAACTATCCCTAATTTTTTATATATGAACATGTTGGCAGGCTCTTCTCCATGCTTCTGTATTCTGCCGTAGAAAACTTGTTGTGGACTGGGTTCCTGCTTCCGACTTAGAAGGTCCTGCTGCGAAAGAGGTTTGTTATCACTAACTGCTGTACTCCATTCCTCTTTGGTATTGGAATTTAAGAACCAAGGATCTTTTCTTGACCCAGACACCTGATGCGTATAAAGCAGCATAGAAATTATTGGAGGTAAGAAGCTTCATGTGTATTTGTTATCAAAGTTTGTTATTTCACTTTGGTGTCATACCATATGTCGTCTCTTCAAGTAGTCTGAAAAATGTTCTAATACCAGGGTGCAGATGGTATCCTAGTTCCAGGAGGTTTTGGCGATAGAGGAGTGCAAGGGAAAATTCTTGCTGCTAAATATGCCCGAGAAAATAATGTTCCATTTCTTGGCATCTATCTCGACATGCAAATTGCTGTTATTGAGTTTGCTCATTCTGTTATGAACTTGTATGATGCAAATAGCACAGAGTTTGATCTAGAAACAAGAAATCCATGCATTATATTTATGCCGGAGGTATAGTTTGTTTCTTGCTCTCTCTAATATAGATATTGATTAACTTGCTTCTGTATTGGAACATGCCTGTCCAAACATCCTACAATCGATATTCCCATATTCTTTATGACCTAATGTATGTTTGCAGGGTTCTAAGACTCATATGGGGGTACAATGCGACTTGGGTCAAGAAGAACATATTTTCATGTCAAAAACTATAAATCTGCCAAGTTGTAAGGACAAATATTTCCTCCAACAAATATATGTTATGTCATGCATAAATTTTTGTGGTAAAGGTTTTTTGAGCAAGAAGCCTGATTTCTCTTCTCCACCCTTTCTTAGGTATGACAGTGTCAACTATGTTGATGAACGGCATCGACATAGATATGGGGTCTGTACCTTTATTATTTACTGTATAACTATATATCTGATTAATTATCAGATTGTCTCATATGCTTCGTGTTTTCATATAACCATTCCGTGTGATGATGCTGGATATCAAATTTTATTTGCAGGTAAATCCTGATATGGTTCCGAAACTTGAAAGTGCTGTCTCGCGTTTGTTGGTAAAGATGAAAGTGGAAGACGCATGGAGGTAGGCCTGTGACACCATATTATTTATTATTTTGCTTATCTTTTATTTTCGCAATTATTGATGATCTCGTCTCTCATGATATTGTTGATTCAGATACTCGAGCTTCCTACTCAGCCCTTTTTTGTTGGAGTACAATTTCATCCAGAGTACAAGTCCAGACCCGAAAAGTCGTCTGCACTATTCTTAGGTAATCTCACAATTACCAGCCATGAGTGAAGAAATAACCTGATGTTTCTTCACTATCTTCTCCTTACTGCTAATGTCAGAGTTAGAATCTTCCGACCATAAAAAATGAAAAGAAGCTGATGCTGCTCAGTATAATGCTGAGTCATGAAAATAATCTTCAGGAACTTTCTTCTGATAATATAAGTTACATTTTGAACTTTGCGTTCTAAATTTACAAAATATATCTGAATTTTGTTGTCACAGAGGTCCATTCAAAGCTTATAGTTCAGGATTATGTTAACCAATGTAGACATTATGTTAACCAATTTAGGACAGGGCATAGAGGTTCAGTTCTGGCTGAACCAGGGGGGTCCAGGTACACCATATCCTGTGAGCAAATCATATGGAGATGTATCAAAACCCGACTGAGACTCACATCAGAAGGCTAACTAGAAGAAAACTTGGGTGTACCAGTTTTCCAAACTAATTAGAGGATGGGGGTTAAGACTTGAAAGAAACTCCATGATGGCTCTGTACTCTCTACAGGTAATAGGACAGAGTGTGGGGGTGCCCTGCTGCCTTGTGTGCAGCAGCCAGTGACCATGAGGGCAGGTGAAGTATCATGAGGGCAGGTGAAGTATCATGAGGGCAGGTGAAGTATCATGTAGAAGCATGGAAGCCACAGTCCTGGACTATAGTGACCAGTTGAGGGCTCCCATAGACAGGCACAAGCTCATGAAGCCTGTGCACTTGTTGCACTAGTGTGAGGCTTGAAACATTCAATAGAGTGGTGATAAGGGGGTTTAGGAGTTGAGGTATCTGATACTTCACTGTGAGATGTGCACTTTTTTTAGCATTTAACCCATTTTTTGATGTGAGATTATGCCTTTATGTTAGGAGAAGAGGTCGAGAGAAATCCAGGACATGCTACTTCACTGTGAGATGGGCCTCAAATTTGTTAACAGAGATAAACTGCTGCAATCACTACTGCTTGGTCCATCAGAACAATTCAGGTCTGTCAGTTGCAGACTATCATCATCCTTTAGACGGCCAATTCTCTCTCATCTGTTTTATTGGCATATTGCATATTATATCTTGTTTTTTGGTTCCTTATTTTGATGGTTGAACAATTACTTGTCGATGTTACTTAAAGCTTTTCCAACAAGTTATGGCAAGACTGGTTACCAACAAGCTGTTGGTGTACTCTCTCTTGTTATAACAAAGATCCACTGTTGTTCTAATATTTTGAAATTGCATTATGTTTGTGGTCATGGCTAAAAAGTGTAGGACTTCATATAACTGGGCGCTGGAGGTGCTCCTTTTGTTTTTCAAGACGTTTATGGTCTCAATGAACTGCCCTTTGTTCCCCGGAGATCAACAAAAGCAGAGGATTTGGCAGGACAATTCTACTTGCTGCTTCTTCATGGAAAAAAACACAACAAAGAATACATAGGCTCATGCAAGCCTGTGCACTTTTTTTTTAGCATTTTACCCATTTTTCGTAGTCGTTAACTATCTTTGTAGTTCATCTTTTCTGGAGTATCATCTTCTGTGTTCCATTGAAGTATCTTCGTGCAGTTAAGTTTGATGATTGATGTTGCATAAACTTCTCTGTCAGTACAAGGGATGGTTCCTTTTCTGGAGGAAAATAACGAATCTGAACCATTTATGAATATTGTTGATGGGTTCATCCTATGAATTACTATGAAAAGAAAGATTAAAACAATTATGGGCTATGAATTTGTTTTTATTGGCTTTCTAATACCTAAAGAATTTTACTTTAGAATTGAATTATTGTGAACCAAAAGATTAGAACCATTGTCAAATTAGGGTCCATGAATTTGTTTCTATTAGCTTTCTAATTCCTAAACTAATGTTTGTTCTGTGGGGGGTGATCCAGGAAGCCCTACAAAACAGTGAAGCTGCTAAAAAAGTAGCTGTTCAAGCACTAAAAGATGCTTCTGCAACAGAAAATATAGTTCGTGTTCTCAAGTATGATATATTTTCTTTTCTTGTTTTCTTTCTTCCTTCACTCTTTTCATGAGTAAGTCATTGTATTGATTTTTCTTGTTCAACTCCTGCAGGATGTTCTCAGATTTAAGCAGCAACGCGAGACCCAACTGTCCTGCAAACTCATTTGATCGGTTCCTCAACTTCCATCAAGAGATTGTTCAGGCAGTGGTCGATATGGAAAAGGTCCAAGCGGAGGAAGCAGTTACTTCTCCTGAGCAAGATGGCAAGGAAGAAGACCCGTCAATGTTACAAAGAAGCAGTATTTGGTGTGGAAAAAGAGATTGAGGTAACCAGGCTGGAGAGTTGCAGCACCTGCGATGGCTCTGGGGCCAAACCTGGCATAAAAGCGACCAAATGTAGCACATGTGGAGGCCAAGGATAGGTGATACAATGACCATATACAGATGTTGATGTACCATATTTTGCGACAATGAAATAAAGCTAGCTAAAGTACTCTATATCTGTGAGATATTGATGTACCCTATTTTGAGACAATAAAATAGAGAATGGTACTTTATATTATATTTCAATATTTTGTTGTGAATATGGATCAAAGTGGTTGTTTCGAATTGAATTGAGCAGCGTTTGGAATGTATAACATGCAGTATAGAGTGTTATAAATGTGATACAATGACCATATACAGATCATCTATTCATAACGCTTTCAAAATGTCCCGACTTCTAAACCATATTAACTATTCATAACGGTTTTACATAAATATCCATAACGCTTTGAAAATAAAACGTAGCAGAAATTCAACCTATTAATGACATTTTTGGAAGAATTATCTATAACGCTTTCAAAAACATTTATAACACCCATTTTCATAACGGTTGGATTGGAAAAAAAAGACGTCATGGTTCTTAATTAATGACAATTTTTAGCCGTCATTAAAAGGTATTTTTGTTGTAGTGATACTAAGTAATCATGTTATAGAACATTACTAAAAGTGGTCTTTCTCGTTGCCTTAGGGTCAATTTCATTATTTATATCCAACAAGAAGTAAAGTATGCAAATTCCCTAGCCAGCATAATGTAAAACATAAGTTATCACCCTTTTCGGTGATTCTTACCCACAGTCGGGTACCCATCCCTGTACATTTATGAATAATACTTACTCTACCTGCATAAGACATTGTTAGGAACAATATCATAATACAATATATTTGTCATCGTTCGATTAATTCTTACCAACAACCAACATCCTTCCATGTATATGATTAATAACTCATTCTTTCTGTACAAGACATCATTAGTTTACGACCTGTCTATATGTGGGTCACTAACTACATGCCATCTTGGACTTATGGTTAGACGGCTCCCCTTCAGCGACGGATAGCTAGTCCAGTCCGAAAGGTTTTCGAATCACCTTGCTACTACTTCAGCACGAGGTTTCCCCTAGAACGAATCGATTTTCGAGGCCTTGGAATACCGTTCGAGGAACCACCTTGTCGACAAGTTGTCCATGACCATACAAGTATATGCAACTTATCTATAAAGAAAAATACAATACATGATAAGGAGAACTAAGTAAATAAGCCACCATTCTCAAATAAGCCATTATTTCATTCGTATTGCCTCATATACCTTGAGCCAATACTCGCATTACCATCTGCCCAATCCGGGGCCTTAGTGTAACCAACATTCTACATTAGCACAGGAAAATAGAATGTGATTACTCAATCTCTTTCCCATATCTTTGATACCATACGTTCCTTTGGGTCATAAGTCAAACATACTCACTGCCTAGTTCTTGGGTCTTATATTTGTTTGACCATCTATTCATCGAGCTGAAGCTCGACATACTCACCGCCCAAGTATTTGAGACTTTTGCTTCACCTGTCATGTATTTCTTTTCAACAGAACACAAGCATACAACTTATGAAATGATTTAAAGCACACAATCCATAAAATAATTCGCAACAGATTTTCGATCATGTGATTAATTATCTTTTATTATCTTTTTGGGATCCATACAAGATGTGATTTAAAAACTCGACAAGCAATATAGCATAAAATCCTTGTATTAAACGTGAAGCTAAAGGATCGTCGAAGGGTTCAACACTACTCACTTTATAAGATGATTCCCGCCATGATCGCATAACCTTCCGAGCGATCCTTCATATATTCCCAAGTCCAATAAGCCTTCATCGAACCAACCAGCCATCATAGTGCATCTTTGGGTTAGGGCACTATAATATATATAAATATTTCCCCAAGTTTAACCCCGACATCACACTCTCATGTGATACCTTATATACACATGTTTACTTACTATTTCTCCCCTTGCCACCATTGCACTGTTACACATCCCACCCACAAATCTATATATAGGAAAATACACACACATATATATATCTATATGTATCACATACACATACACACACGTACACACGTACACATGTACACACACACACACACTTTTCTCACTGCTGCCACTAATAGCAGTACTGCTGCTACTGTATTAAGTTTTATGTGCAGGAAACTCCCATTACCCCTGCTGTGAAGCCCATGTGCACAAACGCATAGATGCATCATGCTCAAACAGGGCAGGCCTGCTGCTGCACAGGCTAGTGCATGTCCTGCCTACTGCAGGCATCTCTCCTATTGCTGCACATGTGTGCAACCCACTACACTGCAACCACATGTATCAACCCCTTACACCAAAACACACACACAAACACACTGCCTTCACATGATTTTCCAATACCCTGTTACCTGTGACATCATTGCTGCTGCTGTTAGCTTCCTGTTTCCACACATATGGGCCTCACTCTCACTGCTTGTATACACAGACACCCCAAGCTTGCCACCATACTCACTTCTCTGTACAAGGGTCTGCAAATGGCTTGTGCAAGGGCTGCCTGCCCTGCAGGAAACCCCTCCCCCTAGTTTACACTGAACGTGCTGATGCAACTACAAAATCCTTGTACTCTCCATACAAGCACACATGCACATACATACATGTGACTTACACAGGTGTTCACTGCACAACTCTGTGCACACAACAGTGTTGAAGCATGGAATTTCAGGCGCATCCGAAGACCAAAGTTCTATGAGCCACTTACATTATATGCCGAAGACTCAGGATAAATGTAAGCACATCGTCCAAAGACAACAGAAATAAAAAGCCCAAGAAGCGTAGATTTTTTTATTTTATATGAAAATCTATTACATGGCTAAATGACTAAAATAAAAGAAAGTCTATTACAAAGAATCTTAAACTCTACAGCCAGGCGCATCACTCTGACGTCTCACTTCAGGCACATCATCCTTCCTCACCAGAGTGAATCACTTCCTCGTCAACGTACGAATGCTTCGGCTATTGAAGCATTTTTTGAGCAGAACACGAGTTGGCAATCAATCCAAACTCAGTAGCTCTACCAACATAACAGAAGTTGGGGCATAACGACCCTAATCTTTGGATGCGATAGGAACCCAACACCATCTTGTAGAAGAACACTGCCGACAAGGAGTTCAAACATAAGTTGTTGTGTCTATAACTCTTTCGACGTATCTCAGTCCTGAAAGAGTTCATCATCAAAATCAAAGCTTCTTTGAACGAGGATATCCATAATCTGTAGTGCAACATCTTGCCAAAGAGGTGGATCAGTCGAGTTCATCTCAAAAGAGAAGTTTGGATGAAAAGAATGAGCAAACTCTCTACACTGCTATTTATAGGCTAAGGCAAATCAAGCCCATGCGCCAAGTGGCAACTTCTTCGAAGTCAGTGCAATGAACTTGCATCAATGATGATGAATCTGCCACCTCAAATTTAGCTAAGTCAAAGAGACATCAATGCCTCGAAAGACTCAACAAAGCTGACCGAAACAGATATGCCATGCAGCTTATGCGCTTGTCATCTCCATGCGCTGTAGATTTGATGTGCCCACCTAAAGCTTTTCACTCAACAAGCATTTAATGCTAAGTGACAAGAGTCGTCAACAGACTTCTCGAAGTCTGAACAATTGACAGCTTTTTTAAAAATCAAAGAGACGTCGACGGCAGCACCATCATTACTTATTTTTGTCGGCTATGCTCTGCCACGTGGCTGACTAAACACTAGCATGCGCCTCCACAGCCATGTGCTCAGACTCTGTATGTGCCTCAAAAGCCATGCTCCTAGACTTGCTCTTGTCAGAACCCAAGTCTCCTCATAAGCCATATTTAAGGCGCATCCACTCAAATCGACCAGCAAATATCTTTGAGTAATAGGCACGCACCACGTGTCTTT
>JANAVB010015199.1:4914783-5054783 GCA_029216955.1 Iris pallida
TTTGCTTCTAATTTGGAATGAACTAATTAAGAAGGCAAGGAAGGCTATGAATTAATAGTGAGGTTTATAACTATTAGGGTTATGGTTAGGTTTTAGGAATAGCTAATATGACCCATGTCCATGTTATGAATGGGATCTCTACAACTAATAGGAATATCCTGTTCTTTTATCTAAAGAAAATGACTAATTAGCTAGTCTAATCATGACTACTCTAATTAAGCCAATGGGTCAAGTCAAGTCTAGTTGAGTCTACTAACAACGACTCTACTAAATGGGCTAGCTCATCGATAAATGATACATCTAATTATAACAATTATTCACAAAATTTGAATAATATGAAAATGACAAAAATATCCCTATCCATTAGTGTGGTAGTGACAAGTATAATAGAGTATTAATCATACCTCTGTACTTACGTTGGTCGACAGGTTTGCCACTCTTATCAATGTCAAGATTGGTTGAGGTAGCCATTGGAGTTCCGATAGGCTTTGTACTGTCGAAGTCGAACTTCTTTAGCAACTCCTTCGTATATTTTGCTTGATTGATGCAGTTTCTGTGTGAAGTTTGTCTGATTTGTAGTCCGAAAAAGTAGTTGAGCTCTCCCATCATGCTCATCTCAAACTCATTCTGCATACACTTAGCAAAGTCTTGACAGCGTGTCTCATTAGTTGAACAAAAAATAATGCCATCTATATATATTTGCACTAACAAAATATCATCTTTAAGGGATTTGATAAATAAAGTAGTATCTATTTTCCCTTTAGAAAAACTATTTTCCAGTAGAAAGGTACATAGACAATCATACCAAGCTCTAGGTGCTTGTTTGAGTTCGTACAATGCCTTTCTTAACTTGAAGACATGATCAGGAAATTTAAAATCTTTAAACCAGGAGGCTATTTTACAAAACTTCTTCTTTTATAAAGTCATTCAAAAAGCACTTTTAACATCCATTTGAAATAATTTAAATTCATGAAAACATGCATATGCACAAAGCATACAAATAAATTCTAGCCTAGCAATAAGAGTATAGGTCTCGTCATAATCAATTCTTTCTTCTTGATTATAACCCTGAGCAACTAGACGTGCTTTATAGCGAATGACTTGTCCATCCTCATTTAATTTATTTCAGAATACATTACAGAGTGACCAATAGGCTTAGGAACGAGTTCCCAAACATGAATCTTCTCAAATTAGTTTAATTCCTCTTACATGGCATAAATCCAAATTTTATCATCAAATGCATCTGCTACAAACTTAGGTTCTATTTGTGAAATAAATTCAACACTTGCCACTATATCCTTAGCAGAAGAATGAGTACTTACATATTTTGATACATCACCTATTATCAACTGAATGGCTTGACATAAATATCATTTTTTTTGATACATCCAATTTCCGTGTCAGTATCTTCAAGTGCTTTGCTGGATATTTTTCTTGAGTCCTCATCGTCACTTTTACTTGGTATAGTTGTTAAATTCATCAAAAGTAAAATTAATTGATTCTTCAATGACCAATGATCTCTTATTGAAAATCCTATAACCTATACTCTTAGCAGCATATCAAAGAAATATTCCTTTATCTGCCTTAGAGTTGAACTTTCTGTCACTACCACATTTTTGGCTTGAGGGTATTTTGGTCATTTTGACTTTTTGGTGATTTTAAAATTTTATTATATAAATATGTGCTATTTGTTTAGTTGAGACTTGACCTAGAATCTTAGCCTAATCTAGATTAGCCTTGAGCTTAGAATCTTGATTAGGATATCTTACTAAGTGATAAGATTAACAATATCGAGATATCATCATAGTAGGATATTTCCCTTAAGATATTTGTAGAAAGAAAGCCTTAGAACTAAATTGGACAAATGAATGGACTTGAATTTATGTGGAGAAGCCTTAGCCACCCATCTACATCTAACCCTAACCCTAATTCCTATTGTGGCCGGCCACACATAGTATCCCCCCTATAAGTATGCTCCAATGTTTGTTCTTGCCTCTTTTAACACCTACAAAGAAACCCTAATTTGTTCTTCCCTAAAATTCTCCCTCTTAATCCAAATTGATCCCAAATTGAGGCTACTCTCGTGTATTGAGATTCACAATAGTAGAGGAGGCTAGTGGATACTTGCTATCAAGGATTTGAAGAGCATTTGTCCATAGCTTACTTAGGAGCCTTTTCATTGAGTTTGAACTCTCAATAGGTAAAATACTACAAAACCTAATTAATTCCTAATTTCTTTCCATAGTTGCATCCATCTAGGTGTTCCCTAGTTGTAGAGTGAGTTTGGTAGGATCTCGTGTCCATTTAGTATGTGTATCGGACATGTATCGGTATTTTTAAATACATGTTTGATGAAATGCCTCAAAGAGTTTTATGTGCATAATTTCTAAATCTATTTAAACAAATTTGTAGATCTATATGTTGCTTGTTGATTTGTATCGTACTGAGGTGATTTTTGTGCTGTGTCCGTGTCTAAAATGGACACGAACCGATAGAACGAGACTCGGTTCACTGTCCTGCTGCCATAGTGTTCGTACGAGCTGTACAGGCTACGTGGTGGCCTGCCACTTGGTTAGAGGGTCAGGACAGTGACTGACATGTCACCCCCAAGCCACTTACGACCTTGTGTCGTGTCGGACACGAATTCTTTTGTGTACGGGTTTTGTACTGAACCGCACAGTTGGGTTTTCACTCCCTGATACGCACACACACACGCGACTCGACGCACGTTGGACATGATACAGACACCTAGACACGTTCACCTAGACCTAGTCTAAGTGTGGACACAACCACGTGTCATCCTGTGGATTGTGTCGTGTCCACTTCTTCATGAACTGGTCGCACGAGGCTGCCTGTGTGCATATTTGGGTTTCAGTGATTAAATCATGTTAGGACACCTCATGTCCAGTTTTATGGACACGAGAAGACCCTTGGACACGAATACATATCTGAAAATCACTGCCATATGTTAATTTGATGTTAATTTAGGTTTTCACTTATGATTTGGGTTTTGTATTCGAGTTGCATAATTCTGAAACTGAACAATGTTCGAATGGAATTTTATTGTTTTAAATTGATTTAAATATCAAATTATCATGTTAATCATATGCTATATAATGTGTAGTAATATCTGGGATTATATTGGTTTAGGTTTTGTTCAGTTTTTTCATTCGGGTTCCTTCTAAATGTATGTTAATATATACATATAACTGAACAGTGATGTGTTCATGTATAAACCTTTTTCCTAAGATTTCCCTATATGCAATAACCTGAGAATTGATTTCCTATAATATGAGTTCGAATTCAAGGAAAATCTGAGTTAAATTCACTGTTAAACATATATGAAACCTTGGACTGTTGGTTACTGAAACCTGGGTTTGGGAATTAAAACCTGAGAACTATTTGTAAAACTTGAGAACTGTGTATAAACCTGAGAATGGAATGCCTGGGTTTGGGAATTAAATCCTGAGAACTGTTTGATATTTTAAAAACCTGAGATTGGGTTTGATACCTTAAAACCTGAGAATGATTCCCCCTTTGCTGTCCAGTTTTAAACCCCATGTTAGCGCACTCATTTAACCGTATGACACTTCACAATATTTTGACACAACTATGTAAACACTTGACCATACATGTACACTCTTCCTTTCACATTACACTAACTGCCATGTTATACATTGTGGCACTATACCATGATCACTTACCTGCCTATGTACACTATATACTATGATTCACTCACCCTCTCTCTCTCTCTTTCTATATATATATATATATATATATATATATATATATATATATATATATATACCCTATATGTATGTACTTTGTATAATTGTGAAAGAGACTTAATATATGAGATACTAGATATATAACATATGACCTATAGGCTATGTATTGTAGTTTGGTTCTTAGAATTGACTTGTTAGACCTAGAATTGACTTGTTAAGCCTAGATTAGACTAACTTAGACTAGTTGACCATGGTTGAGCAAACCCTAACTAGTTTGACCTAGTTTGACTAGAGTTGACCTAGTTTGACTTTTAGAGTTGACTAGAGTTGACCAAGAGTTGACTTTGGTCTAAATTGACCTAGAAATATGTAGATACATTGTACTCTTTAAATTATAATCCCTTTGTATACATCATGACTTTTGTTGCTCTAAATAGGACTCAGTTACCTCGCTTCGGACTTTATATTCTCACGGACATTCGAATTTCAGGCGAGTATATTCTCTGATCATTTTATACTTGCTAGGACTTACAATCATGTTCTAGATTACTTTACTTGATGCTGACACTTGTTATCACAGATTAGTAGTATATGGATCTTTCATGCGATGTTATCCCCTCATCGGATACATCGATTATTTCGTGTTCGTGTACTTTATCATGGGCATCGTGTACTCCTTGTGTTCGTATTATTCGTGTACAAATCATATGAAATTGTGTACTCTCATGTGCTCACATGATCATCGTGTACAACTATACTTCATATGCAATAACATACACTACTAAAATATAGTAATTTGGCGATGGAAGATTAGGGACGGATCGTATCCGTCGGCCATAGCGACGGTCTCGCGACTACCTTGTGACGGGCTACCGTCAGAAAGCAATGGATAATTTTTTTAGTTTTTTTACGTCAAAATCAGTCGCACATCCGTCGCTCATTTGACGAAACTTTAGCGACGGATTCATGTCCGTCGCTAATATGTCGCACATTGTGGCGGCAAAATCTGAAAAAAATGGCGCACTAAATTAGCGTCTATCTAGCGACGGACGTTCCGTCGGTAATCTAGCGGGTATTTAGCGACTACCTACCGACGGATATATCGTCGGTAATTCGTCGCTAAATACTGTAACCCAACTTAAATTGAACTGACGGGGGGAGGGGGGGGATTTTTCATTCCCCCCAAAAAGTCTTTCTCTCTCTCTCTCTCTCCGGCGAGCTCTTTTCGACGGGTCACATTCTCCGACGAAGCTCTCTCCGACGGGATATCTCTCTCTCTCAGGTATGCTCTCTCTCTCTCCCTCACTCTCTCTCTCTGTTTAGCATAACATATAGGGTTTCGGGTTGGTGGGGGGGGGGTCGGCTGTCGCTGGGGCCGGCAGGGTGGGGGGAGGGAGTGGGGGCGGGGAGGGTAGGGTTTTGGGTTTCGGGGCAAGGGTAGGGTTTCGTGTGGGGGGTGGGCCGGCTGTTGCGGGGGCCATCGATGATGGGGGAGGGAGGGGGGCGGGGGGTGGATGGTGTTGGGTGCGGGGCGGGGGGCAGGGGTAGGGTTTAAGGTTTGCTGTCGGGGGGTGAGGGGGAGGGGGGTGGGTGCTTGCTGTCGGAGGGAAAGAGGGTGGGGGTTTGTTGTCGGGGGGGGGGGTATGGGAGGGGGGTTTGCTGTCCGGCGGGGTAGGAAAGGGGGTGGGGGGGTATCGGTGGTTTCGGATCGGACCATTCCTATGAGTATCGGTGGTTTCGAATTGGAGTATCTGATCGGAGGAGGGGTATAGGTGGTTTCGGATCGGACCAATCCTATGAGTATCGGATCGGGGGAGGGGGGGTATCGGAATCGGAATCGGAATCGGTATCGGATCGATACTGACCGATACTATGAGCAGATACTCTGCTCAATTGGCGACATATATTTAGCGACGTTCGATTAACGTCGCTAAATTGTGTACATTAGCGACGTTTTGTCTAAGCGTCGCTCATAGTCACTACTAGCGAGGACCTAAGCGACGTAACAACGACGTATATTAATCACATGATCTAGTCGTCGTGAAACGTCGCTCGGACGACGTATGAGCATATACTCTCTCTTCCCCCCTCTCCCTCTCTCTATCTCTTCGGGTTAGGGTTCATTTCCTCCCATTTAGTAATAATTATTTATTTTTTGACACCGAAAAATGTGATAATCCGATTCGAATGCACTGATAGTGCCGATATTTGTAATAAGTAGTTTTGTTGGTTGATTAATTGGTAACATGGTGATCGGGACATATAGTCCCTACAGCCATTCGACTGGCAAGGCAGAAACTATGGTACGACATGGTGATCAGGACATAGTCCCTGCAGCCATTCGACTGGCGAGGCAGAAACTATGTAGCTATTAGGCCTGTCAATGGTAGCTTATTGGTCGGATATTGGCATTACCATATCCGAACCATTAACTATCGGATATATCCGATAACTATCCGATATCCTATCGGATAGAAGTTTTGGGTACCGTATCCGTTACCGATAATTTTAACGGATATCGGATAATATCCGAACCAATAAGATTACTAAAAAAACAAAAAAAGAGAAGAAAAAAATTAGAACCAGCAGATTTTGTCAAGAAACGACATATATATTTTCACATTGAAACGACAGATTTTGTAAGAAACAACAGATTTCTACATTGAAATGACATATTTTGTCAAGAAACAACAGAAACAATAGATTTTCGACTAAATTCTGAATTCCTGATGGCCCAATATATTTTAAATTTATTAAATAATTTAAATATTATTGGTTCGGATATTATTGGTTCAGATATGACACTTACCATATCCGTATCCGATATCCGATAAATATCCGATATAATATCCGAATCCGTATCCATATCCGAAATTTCGGATATTTTCGGTTCGAATACGGATCAGATACGGATTTTCGGTCTACCATTGATAGGCCTAGTAGCCATAGATAAAGTTGACTGTCCTCCGACCCTCATCCCTCGGCAATGATGATACGACAACCTATCACTATATCTTATATAGTAGTAGATGATATTTTAGTATTACACTATGTGAGTTCATCTTGATTCTGTTACATTCTTCAGATACTAGATACTAGATTCGATAAGAATGTATACTACACCATATGTACAGAACATAGATGATTCACACTAATGTATGCTAGAATGAATTTTGGGTTGTGTTCTGAGCCATCCGTTCTCACACTTAAAACACATATGAATTAGAACTGTGTGTCAATCTTTGTTTTTTGTATTTTTGGCGAACCCAGGGATTGGATTATGTATTTTGTATTTTGGATTCTGTACCCTATGGCTCGACAACCAACCAGAGAGGATACTCTGAGAGATCCATCTGAGTAGGACGTATACTCTGAGAGATCACCTTTACAAGAATGATATCAGTAGTAGGATTGAGTGTTGGAGGAGATATTATTAGAGTATTTGTCCTACTCAGATGGGTCTCTCACCGTTACTATTTTTTTTTGACAGCATGGTGGATGTGCTCCGTCAACATATTCTTGCTCTGAGCCAAAACTTTGTCCCGGAGCTCAAGTGGACATCCTTCGTGTAGAGCTCGAGTGAGAGGTTCCTGACAGCATGGTGGTCTCCTTTGTTAAAGTATCCGTGCTCGTCCCATAACCAATCAAATTTTTTTCATTTCTAATCTCTTGAATATGAAGCTCTGCTTCACATTTGGCTCTACCTTCTGGTATATAAGAACCAAATGTGAAACAGAGTTTCATATTCAAGATATTAGAAATAAAATTTTTTTGATTGGTTGTGGGACGAGCAAGAATCCTTTGACAAAGGAGACCACCATGCTGTCAGGAACCTCTCGTTCGAGCTCTACTCAAGGATGTCCACTCGAGCTCCGGGGCAAAGGATTGACTCAGAGCGGATTTCTGGACAGAGATGACGAAGAAGATGGCTGCCAAAGCTTATGTAAGTTTTCTAATTCTTTATACGTATTATATTTTTGTCATTTTGTATTACTGTAATTAAAATCGATCATTGCATCGTATCAATAGGTGATTTTGTACATTAGTTACAAGTGCTACTTAGTTAAAGTTCAAGTGCTACTTAGTTGGGTCTCTCTCTCTATCTATCTCGCTATCAACGCTATAGTGTTGTTCCCCTTGCAATACGGAATGGTCCGATACCGATACTCTGAGTATCAGACCATTCCTATGTGTATCGGTATCGCAATCACAATACCGATACTCGAGTATCGCATTGATACTCAAGTATCACATTTGATAGTTCTCTCATTTATTTGTCAATTACTATATTTCAGTTCTAGTTAATTTTTTGTGATTCTCTGATAGTTCTCTTATTCGTTTTCAACCGCTCCCCCTGTGAATATTGATTTTACCAGATGGCACCCATTACCCGAGGAGCGGCACATCGTTTGAGGGAAACAGTGAATGCTGAGGTGGCTCCTCCTACTGTTAAGGAGGAAGTGGCACCGGTAGCTAGTGAGACCGGGAGTTCTATTCATCCAGCACCGGTAGCTAGTGAGACCGGGAGTTCTATTCATGCAGCACTTGCAAGGGACTACATCTCTCCTGCCGTCGTCGATCCCACGTATTCGAGGTGGTTGCGTGATCGTATCACTGAACGTTTGCGTGAGCTGCGTGGTTCTCATTAGCTATTAGTACTTATTTGTATTGGATTATTTGTATTGGGTTGTTTTTGTATTAGACTATTTGTATTGGACTACATATATGAATTAGTACTGTGTCAATCTCTGGATTGTATTGGACTACGACATGGTGATCAGGACATAGTCCCTGCAGCCATTCGACTGGCGAGGCAAAAACTATGTAGCCGTAGATAAAGTTGACTATCCTCCGACCCTCATCCCTCGGCAATGATGATACCACAACCTATCGCTATATCTTATATAGTAGTAGATGATATTTTAGTATTACATTATGTGAGTTCATCTTGATTCTGTTACATTCTTCAGATACTAGATACTAGATTCGATAAGAACGTATACTACACCATATGTACAGAACATAGATGATTCACACTAACGTATGCTAGAATGAATTTTGGGTTGTGTTCTGAGCCATCCGTTCTCATACTTAAAACACATATGAATTAGAACTGTGTGTCAATCTTTATTTTTGTATTTTCGACGAACCCAGGGATTGGATTCTGTATTTTATATTTTCGATTCTGTATTTTGGCTCCAGCTCCAACTCCATTTGCATTAATCTACGGCACGACATGGTGATCAGGACATAGTCCCTGCAGCCATTCGACTGGCGAGGCAGAAACTATGTAGCCGTAGATAAAGTTGACTGTCCTCCGACCCTCATCCCTCGGCAATGATGATATGACAACCTATCACTATATCTTATATAGTAGTAGATGATGTCTTAGTAATTCTGTTACATTCTTCAGATACTAGATACGATAAGAATATATACTACACCATATGTACATAACATAATGATCCATACTAATGTATGCTAGAATGAATTTTGGGTTGTGTTCTGAGCCATCCGTTCTCACACTTAAATAGATATGAATTAGTACTGTGAGAGCGCCGGAGAGAGTGAGAGCGCCGGAGGGGGGAGGAGAGAGAGTGAGAGTAAAATGGGGGAAAATGAATTGGTGGGGGAATATAATTAGAATTTAGCGACGTTCATACTAACGTCGCTAAATTAGTCGCTATTAGCGATGTCATAGTGACATTTCGCGATGACTAGCTTATGTAACTATGTAGCCATAGATGAAGTTGACTGTCCTCCGACCCTCATCCCTCGGCAATGATGATACGACAACCTATCACTATATCTTATATAGTAGTAGATGATATTTTAGTATTACATTATGTGAGTTCATCTTGATTCTGTTACATTCTTCATATACTAGATACTAGATTCGATAAGAACGTATACTATACCATATGTACAGAACATAGATGATTCACACTAATGTATGCTAGAATGAATTTTGGGTTGTGTTCTGAGCCATCCGTTCTCACACTTAAAACACAATATGAATTAGTACTGTGTGTCAATCTTTGTTTTTGTATTTTTGGCGAACCCAGGGATTGGATTCTGTATTTTGTATTTTGACTTTGTACGTATTTGGGGATATTCAGTTTTTTCGTTGAGGATACTGAGTTTGTATATTCTGGAATATATTGTGCGTGCCGGTGTTGAGTGTTCCACCGAGGGGGTCGACGAACCCAAGGATTGGATTCTGTATTTTGTATTTTGTATTCTGTATTTTTGGACATTTAGACATTTGGATATGTGTATATTTTGAATATTTTGTTTATGTTTGGATATTTTGCTATGTATGTTGGAATAGTGTGTTGGATATTGTGTTGGATATTTTGTTGGTCATTGTGTTGGATATTTTTTGTGTATGTTGTGATATATTGGATGTTTGAAGATATTGTGTTAGCAATATGGATATTTGTTGGATATATTGGATGTCGGATATGTTATATTTGTGTATGGTGGATGCTGAATATGTTATATTACAGGGAATTGTCTCTTTTCTGCAATTTTTTTTTTCAAAAATATTTCAGTTAGCGACGGAATACCGACGGGTTGCCGACGGACTTTTGCAGGTAGCGACGGATTACCGATGGGTTACCGACTGACTTTTGCAACTAGCGACGATTTCCCGACGGATTATCCGTCGGCCTGTTTTTGGAAAAAGTTTACGACGGAATGGCGACGGACATCCCGTCGCTCATATTCTGGAAATATGGACGATATCCAGAAGCATGGCGATGGATTATCCGTCGCCAAATTGCCGCTAATCTGACGAGATAGTGTATTTAGCGACGGCCTCGCGACAGCTTAGTGACGAACTATCCGTCGCTAATTGTATGAATACAAGATAGCGACAGCTAAGCGACGGATTATCCGTCGCTCAGCGACGAAATGGCGATGGATTTCCCGTCGCTCATGTTCTGGAAATATGGAAGATTTCCAGAAGCGTGGCGACGTATTATCTGTCGCTACTCCGCCGCTAATCCGTCGAGGTTAGCGACGCTTTAGCGACGGATATTGCGTATCAGAAACCCTCTGATATGCGGTTAGCGACGATTTAACGACCTATTGTCCATCGCTAATTGTATAAATAGATTAAAAATTTAAACTGTTGAAGTTGACGGGAAGCCGTCGGCTTGCCGTCGCTAAAATTTTTTATTTTGCCAACGGAAATCCATCGCTAATTAGTCGCAGAGCGGCGGACTAGCGACGAGCTAGTTTTAGCGACGAGGTTATTCCCGACGGATTTTTTCAGCCCGTATCCGTCGAAAATCCGTCGGTAATGTGAATTACTGACGGATAGGGCCGTCGCTAAATCGTTGTATTTTAGTAGTGATAGCTTGACTGGATCCTTATGTATTGATTGGGGACGGAGGAGTAGAAGTGGTTATGTGATCAATCTTGTAGTTACTCGTATGCAACAATATCGTGCCGTTTACATAACTGTCTTATGCTCTGAATCACTAGTCACTTACAGTTCTTACTTATCATGTATATATTTCTAGTTTACAAATATCTCTTTTTTTTCGTGTACATCTTCTTACAGTTCATGTATCTTACTCTTTTGTATGCTTTACATTTCCTGCCATGATATGAACTGCGTGAGATATATTGTGCTCATTTCTGTCCTGACTGGACCTGTTAAAAATATTACAGATGACACCAGGGATTTCTGTCCTACGTACTATGGAGCAGCCCTAGACGACACTTGCGAGCTGGACTCTCAGGAGGACCCAGCTCAAGCTGATGATATCACCCCTACTGCCTAGACTAGTTTAGTTAGGCTTTATCTTACTTTGTTGTTGTCATTTGAGACTTGAGATGTATTATGTTTTGTTGTTGTTATTGTGTCGTATAGACACTTAGACTTATTTCCCTTTCTGTTTGTACTTCCTTTGAGATTTTCATATCTATCATATTGTGCCGTTTCTACCTTAGATTATGATTGAGATGTACCTTCTATTTGTCTTCCGTGTGGAGAGTATATCTTGTGCAGTTATATTTATACTGTGTTAGATGTTGTGACCTAGGATAACGTTCTACCGTCGACACTGCGGCGTATGCTGGACGTACCCACTTCTCGTGCCCCTACACTGGGTGCGGATCGTAACACTTTCCCAAGTTATCCTTGGTGTTCAAAATAAAATAGCGACATCCAAAAACTTTTAAGTATGAAATATTTGGAATACGATCAAACCACAGTTCATATGGAGTATTTTTCGATATAGGTCAAATTGGAACCCTATTTAAAACATGACAAGCGGTACTTACAGCTTTAGTCCAAAAATATTTTAGAAGATTATACTGGTTAAGCATAACTCTAGCTATTTTGCTGAGAGTTTTATTCTTCCGCTCTATAACACCATTTTATTGGGGAGTCATAGGACAAGAAAACTCATGAAATTAACAATTCAAATCACAAATTTCTTTTGAAATCAGAATTTTTGAATTCGACGTCATGATCACTTCGAATGTGAGTAATCATGAAGCCCTTTTCATTTTGAACCTTTTATATAAAATTTCAAATTCAAAAAGCACATCATTTTTATTTGATAAAAATCTAAGTATAACGAAAAAAATCATCAACGGTAAGAAAACATAGAGTCTTCCACCAAGACTGGCGACTCTACTTGGTTCAAACAAATCCATATGTAATAATTACAAAGGTCTTGAAGTACTTACAACGTTTATGGATTTAAATGATGACCTATTTGCTTTATGTTTCTCGCAATCAGATCATACCATGTCTTTATTGAATAAAATTTCAGGTAATCCTTTTACCAATTTCTTCGTTGATAGCCTTGGTATGGTATCCATATTTGCATGTCCTAGTCTCATGTGTCATAGCCGACTTTCATCTTTCTTAGCTATAAGGCACTTACCTGCATTGTTACTACTATCTGCTAGATAGAAAACATATATATTATCGTTCCTTATACCTTCATAAACTAAATCCCTAGTAGTCAATCATATATAGAGCATTTGTCTTTCACGAAGTTAATGTCGTAACCATTATCAGCAAGATGACTTATGCTTAGTAGGTTATGTTTTAATTCTGTGACCAGACAAACTTCTTTAACAACTAGGTAAGGAGGTATATAAACAATACTGTTACCTATTTTATAACCTCTCAGATTATTTTCGAAGGAGTCGTATCCTTCTTTCTTCATCGATAGCATAGCGAATAAAGATTTACCACCCGTCATATGCCACGAACATCCGGTATCGAGGATCCATTTAATTCTATCATGAGAGGGTTGGCCCACCTTCAAAATAAGTAGATGTGACCTTTGGTACCCATTTCTTTAAGGGTCCGAAAATGTTAGTCTTAGACATTCAGGCTTATATATATTCATGTTAACTAGCTTTCTAACTCTACAAAACTTAGAGATGTGTCCATGTGAACCACAATATGTACATGAAATTTGAGAGCTAGTGCTTGGTGTCATGTTATTGACATGATGCTTGTGTGTCTTCCTTGGATACTTGTAAACAAAAGCATAATTGTGTGAAATACTATGCTTACATGCTTTCTTTGGTCATGTCATATTACGTGTATCTTGTGTCATATGACATATCTTTGACTGAGTAGCAGGTACCACCTATTTTTCAGACTTTATCTCTAACTTTTTAGAGAAAGCACATGCCTCATCATACTTAAGAGATATATCATCAATCTTCTGTGTAGTGATGTTATACTTGTTCTTCTCTAACTCATATAACTCGTTCAGCTTGGTGTAGTCATGATCTCTTTTCTCAATAGTTTTATGAGCATCATGCATGCTAACCTTTAGAGTTGATATTGCTTCATTCGTATTACTGGTGGAAGGTGTTTCTTATATATCCTTTAATAGGGATGACAACCTTTCAAATTCAATAGTGTAACCCTTGATCTCTTTTCGATACTGCTTATATTTGTCTAAGACTTTCTTGTGTTCATCTAACAAGTCGCTAAAGCATCAGAAAGTTCGTCAAATGTAAAGTCATCATACAGAGGGTTTATTGTTACCTGATCAAATGCCATCAAGCAAACATTTGCAGAGCTGCTTGTTTGTCTTCTATCTCTGATTCACTGCCCTCGCTTTCATGCCAGATGCCGAAATTAGCATACTTTCATGATGAAGACGTTCTGTTTGATCGTTCGTATCGACTTGTCTTCTTTGCCATTGGAGAGTCTTTCTTGATGTGTCCAGTCTTCTTGCAACCATAGCAGATAGTTTCTTCTTTGTTGCTTTCTTGATAATTCTTTTTCTTTCGGTTTGATTTCTTAAACCTCAAGAATTTATTGAAGTTCTTTACAAGAAAAGCTTGTTCCTCACCATCTGAGTCTTCATCATCCGTATCTTTGCTTGTAATTTTTTTAGCATGATCTTTGAAGGCAATAAAATTTTCTTTTAGTGTCGATTCTTCAAAGTCTTGAAGGTCTACTTCATGAGTAATCAGTTTGCCCATTAGTGTTTCAAACGACATAATGGTGAGATCATTTTCTTCTATGATTGCAGTGGCTTTTGGGTTTCAGTTCTTCGTTAGTCCCCTGAGCACCTTGTGAATCTTTTCATGATTTGAGTAATCCTTGCTAAGAGATGATAAAGGATTAGTAATATCAAGAAACCGTGTAAACATCTGATTGATTGTTTCATTTGGATTCATCTTGAATGCCTCATACTCTTGTGTCAATCTTCTTATCTTGGATTCCTCCAATTATGAAGTACCTTCATGAGTTACCTCAAGAAGTTTCCAAATGTCGTGTGATGTGACACATATAGATACTCTGTTGAACTCAGTCTTATCAATAGCACAAAATAGTGCATTCATCGCCCCTGCGTTATGACTGGCTTGTGTCTTTTCTAGATTCGTGTATCTATCATGTGGCTTGTCCACATGATTGCCGTCATCACTATTTTAGGTGGCTTTTTGTAGCCGTCTATGACTATAGACCAGAGATCAATATCAAGATATTTTTAGAAAGAAACTCAACTGTGTTTTCCAGTAAGTGTAGTTTGTTCTATCAAATAGTGGGATCTATTTGAGGACTGTCCTTCACCGATGAATATAGATTTTACGGCTGCCATATATATTCACTCTAGAGTTATATTTGAATATAACTTGCCTTGATACCAATTGCAGGAACATTGAGCACCTCTAGAGCAGGGTGAATATAGTGCGTGTGTGCAGAGAAATAAAAATCACTACTTAAAAACTAATTGTGGCAGAAATTAAGCTGATATGAAGCAAGCAGTAAATATAAATACGTAATGTAAATAAGTTTAAAGAAGCAAATGCAAACACCAAGGTTTATACTGGTTTTCCTCTGAGAGGACTAGTCCAATCTCGAGTACTTTAGCTCGATATTGAATCCACTATCTCGTGAAACACAAGCTTTGAATTTGAAGTGCTTGCAGCTCCTTATTGTAGGCACAGGGGTCGTGCCCCCCAAAAGATCAAAGTATGCCCCGTACCTTGCTCTAGCATTGAGCCTGGCGAAGAGTTATGCACGCCTAACCACAGCAGCGTGACATCAGAAGGAGACATCTCGATCTCTATGCTTTGGGCTAATCGTGCCCCCTTTGAAGGCACACCCAAATCTTTTGCTCGTGCCTCTTAAGCACGCCTGATCCTTCACGTCACTTTCTTCCATACTACATTAATGAGTTGAGATCTTTATCGAGACGTCAAGTCAGATGCTTCGACTCTCATGCCAAGGATGAATCTGGAAGAGCAGGGTACATCCACTTTAGAAGTAGTGTAACACAAGCACGTGTTCTAGGCGCGTATTATCTAGGCGCGAGTTATCTAGGTGCGTGACGCAGCCCTCTCTCCTCGTGCCTCATTACTTTAGGCGTGCCCGAGTCATCATGACCCCGTTTATAGTCATTAGAACAGAAAGTAGGCATATCTTGCCCTAAGTTTTCCTAGGCGCGTGTGCTTCTACCCCGTGCCTACATATCACGCGCTACCTGGGACAGTGACTCCTAGGGTGCGTGTATGACTTTGCCGCGTGCCACGTGTTAAATGCCTAGTTACGCCAAAGAATGAGTTTGGAGTATTTTTTGAGATTCTTTCCAACAGCATATCTACTACGTGGCAATCGGCTATGGTCTTCTCACCAGTGAAGTGTAGGCTTGGATGTAACTAACCCTTATTTAGGGGAACCACGTGGCAAGCTGAAGCACATGTCATCCTTCCCTCTCTACGATAAATATGAGAAGCTCTCCTCTATTTGAAGCTCTCTCTATCCCTCTTGATACCCCAGTGCCTGAAACCCTTCAAGAGTTTGAGCATCCCAGAGAGAGTATTTACTGCTTCCCTCAGCCAGTGAAGTTGAACCTGACAATACCCCCTCACAGTTAGATCATCAACGGAGTAAAGAAATAACCCTCCACCGTCACAACCCAGATCATAAACAAAGTGCGATCAGGGATTCTCGTTCAGGAGATCCTCCTCGCATTCTCGTTCGCAGTCTTTACCATAGCCTATTTTTAAGCTCGAAAGCGATGTCGAACAAGATGGCAACTCTGCTGGGGACATCCTTCTTCTCTGAAGATAAGGCTGTGATGCAATCTGACACGGCCATGCTCGAAACCATCACTAAAATACTGGTTGTCAAATTCGACCAGTCAGTATTTGAGAAAATGCTCTCGAAGGGTAGTACGGGTCTCTCTCCTAGGCCAGTGAAGCCCAAAAAGATGAGGAAGGCATGGGTGCATAAGGCTCATATAGCCTACCTACTGCCTGTCGAGGAGGAGCAACACTTGTTGGTGCAAAAGTCGCCAGGCACGCCAGCCCCTGCTCCGTCCTTGGCATGTGAATCTGGTGAACGTAGTGCCCATTCCTAGAAGAGAATGTCATGAAGGAGGCACAAATGTCTATCGCCGCAACTATCTCAAGAAGTACCACTCTCCACTTCATCTTTGGCATATTGCTCGGGAAAGCGCACACCACGTTCACAAAGGACAGGTGCGCTTGATACTGGGTATGGTGCTCAGGACTTAGGCTCCAACTATGGGCCTAAGCCGACGTAGGTTAGGCGTACCTTACGTGCCGCTGTTGCTGCGCCATCTTTCGACAAAGGACTCACTCCCCTAACCGTAATACACGTACCTGATGGAAAACTCTACAGACACACTCCCACATCAGGCCTGGACCAAGCTTCAGGGTCTTCCAAATACCCCAACATTCTGCAAGCATAGGAATCGGGTCTGGGGGTACATCTACTTATATACCGCCACACTCGCTCTACCCGTGGAGGCATAAAGGTGAAGCTCCATTCCACGATCTGCGTCACATGATCAATCACAAATGCAAGTGAAGGGAATCACGACAAACACTACGTACGAAACCCCCTTGGGTGTACATACGTACGCTAGTATAGTCGTCAAGTGCTGCTGCACAAAACTCACAGCAGTCCTTGAAAGGCAGTCTGTGTTTCAACGGCTCATACCTGCTTCATCCGTTCGATGTTGTCTCGGCAAACATATACAATCAGACAACAAAGAGGAACCTCTCTTTGCCTCATTTCATGCTACAGGGGGTTCTTCTCTGACTGAAAAGAACCTCAACTCTTTGGTCGGTACACCCAAGAATCGACCCAAGAGTAGCAAGTTGGAGGTGCCCAGCACCGAGGTGTTCCAACACACCTGCTTAAAGTCCAAAACTCTAAAAACTGGGGGTAGTCAGTGCTCTGTACCAAATACTGACCTGATCGGGGGTGCCTGCTCCCCAATCTTCCAAGGACCTAGGGGTAGCCAACCCCCGATGATGCACCACAATCCAATGTTTCAAAGGAATAGTGATTCCCATGTGACTGAAGAAAGAGAAGCCGGAGGTACCCGCTCCCAGCATATTACCAAAAATTTAGAAACCGAGGACACTCTGAACCTCGACCCTGGTAGTCTCTCCCAGATGATCGCTTACATTGCCAACATCGAAGCATAGAAATTAGGGACGGAGAGTGAATGGTCAATCCGTACCCACGTCATACCGTCATATATAATGAATGATGAACATAGGTCCCAAGACAGCCGACGCTTCAAAATAATCAAAAAATAATGCAGACCAAGAACGCCGGTTTGGCACTTCTGACAAAGACTGTCACAGAGCTTAAAGCAGATCAAAACTCATCTCAATCACTAGTACAAGCCCAAGAGCCAGGGAATAATGGGGAATCCAATGCCTCAAATCTTCCACTACGAGTCATCATATAGTGTTACCACCCATCGCCAGTGATCATACCCTGCCACAAGCTTCTGGGCCAGCAGTATCGGGATAGGTCCTCGAAGCCATCCGAGATCTTCGAGCTAGAGCTGACGCCAGAAATAGACAAGTGTCTCGACGAAAGCTTGGACTCAACCAACCTTTCCCAGTTGAATGGAATAGGGTGATTTACCCTCCCAAATTCAAGCCGGTGACTATCACTCCATTTTATGGGAAAGATTTCCTCCGTCAGCATCTCAATATTTTAAATTCTATGAGGGGCACTTACCGAGGGATGATGCCCTTCTCGCTAAACTATTTGTCGGTGCCTTGAGAGGGTTTGCCTACGAATGGTTTTGTAGTCTCCAAGACAATTTCGTATCAACCTTTGACGATCTCAAGCATCTATTTCTGTCTCGATTCTATGAGCCGGGGATGGATATGTCAATGTCCACACTGATGGATACCACTCAAAAGGACAAGAAATCTGCTTGACTTTATATAGAGCAGTTTCGACAAGCCATATTAGGACTACAGCCGGGGGTTTTCGAAGCAATCTTGATAGATACTTGTCGAAAAGGATTATCCCCTATGACGAGACTGTGGACTGGATCCTCTGGTCACGCAGATTGGGCAATATTTATTATCAATGCCGAAGACGCTGAGAGGAAGGCCAAGGAAGCCCACTTACTAGGGATGGGCCTTCTAAACGAGAAAAACAGGAGGCCTCCCGCAACACCTAACAGTAGTAAATGGGAGCCCAAAGCAAAACAAGTGATGACCACGAGTCTCAACTGGGGGGCTGCTCCCATTCAAAAAACTGAAAGACCCCAATCCAGAAGGGAAACTATTCCTTCAGCGACGAAGATGCCTTGGAGTTACTTAATATTCTACTCAAGGGCGAGAAGCTCATACTCCCACCTCTCAGATGTCCTGAAGAAGTGGACAAGGTAGACGATCCCAAATACTGCCATTACCACCGGTACGTCCACCACTTGACTAGAGACGGTTACATCTTGAAGAACCATATACAGCAGCTAGTGGATGCCAATGTACTATCATTGGACTTTGAGGAAAAAGTAGTCTCCGCCAATATAGTAACCCTCCAGTTCGACCAGTTTCTGCCTATGGAGACACAAGATAGAGTTATCTCGATCCCTAAGGCAACTATAGAGGTCGTTAACCTCCCGACTGCTCAAGCCTCGGGGTTAGTCCCCATCAAAATGCCTCGAAGGGAGGTCATGTGGGTACAATTCGACCTCACCGACGATCTGATCAAGCCTACCTCACGTCATGTTGTTAAGACCAAGGGCAGGAAGGTTAAATCTTGTAATGCTGTCTCTGTCTCGTCCGATGATGAAAGGGTCGAAGCAACCAGGACCAGTGTTGAATACTCACGTAACTATGACCAGGTCTCAACAAAGGAAGCAGTATGGTAAAGACATCTGCAGCTCCCGTTACTTTCGAATCAGGTCAGTCCCAACCTCCAATAGCGGACAAACAGAAGCATAAGGAGGGGCATTTCAACAAACCTCTCAGAAAGGATACCACTGCAGGGTTGGACTGACCCTAAAATTTTGACATTCTGGCACACAACTGGCCAACACTCTAGCCAGATTGTTATTATTTGAACTCCTCTATCTGAGGCATTACAAAATGTCGAATCCTACTTGGGACAAATACAACAGCCAGATGAAGACCCTGCTACGTATCCAAATGCCACAGTGTGATAGAGGCAATGCCCAATATCACATTCTCACAATAGGATATGCTGCTAAAGAATAACAGAAATGCCCGATCACTATATTATACAGGGTACATTGGCGATGTCAAGGTCGATCGTATGCATATCGACCCTGGTTCATCCGTGAGCGTCATTTCCCACCGTCTGCTGCATACATTGGAGATTTCTATGTACTGGCTCTCTGCAACCCAAACCACGATCAATGGTTTCAATAACAACAATAGTTGTCCAGAAGAAAAAATTTGCTTGAAAATTTAGATTGGCAACCTGAAGACTGGAGCAACTTTCTATGTCATTGACACAGATGTTTGCTACAATATCAAGTTGGGATGACCTTGGATCCACGAACACATGATCGTGCCATCTACCCTCCACCAATGCTTCAAATAGGTCAATAGTGACGGGGTGGTAAAAATTGAGTTCAAGAATATTGACCCCTTCAAAGGGGAGGTTTACTATACTGAGTTTCGGCTGTTCCAAATGAAACACCAGAAGGACCCAGGCGAAGACGCTGATGACGAAGCCGAGGCACAAACCGCCTCTGAGGAGCCAATAAAAGTGCGTCTAAAAGAATGCCCTAAGGCACCCATAGCTGAGACTACCACTCCTCTAATAGTCAGGTTAAAAGGAGGGCCACCTAACAAGGAAGGCCCTACGATATCCGCAGTACAAGCTACCATTCCTCTGGTGGTACGATTGAAGGGGAAACCGCCAATAAAGAGAAACCCTTCTGTCAAGCCAATTGTGGTAAAGCTGCGATGCCCGCCTCTTCCTACTCCATCCTTACCTATCTCAGGAGCTGGGGGTAGAGGTCCTAATGATGTGGTTGTACCCAACTTTCCTGCTTTTAACAGTATAATCTCTGAGAATGATTTTTCCTACTTTATCAATAAAGGAATGCCCTTAAACTACTCTCTTGATTTCCCTGCTTATGCTCTATAACAAAACCTGGGTTTGTCACTACAGACACAGATTATGTCTATTTATTTTGCAAAACAAGTTTTCCCTATTCGTGGCACCTGTATTATAGTACCAATACGGAAAGAGAGATAAGAGCCCATCATCTTTGGCCGAATAGACGGCTCTCAGACTCATACTCTTTGTGAGCCAGAACCCGAAGTTGGTTCAGTTCAAGTTCACCACTATACCCCATAAGCCAGGCACATCATCTAGAAGATAGGTAAAGGTTATGACTTGAACAATAATATAGGTCTCTATTATGGAAAGGGTCAGCATTTACCGATCACGATTAATGTTCACTAAAAAAAAGTTGGCTTTTAGGACGACACTATTAAAAACGCTAGCCTGAAACGTCATAAAAATTTAGTTTTTGGGATGGGTATGTTTTTGGTAACAAAAAATAGTGTTATTTAGGACAGATTGAAAAATAGATCTCTTATTTTGGACTATTAAAATTTTTCGTCCCAAATAAAACCTACAACAGTCACAAATAATCTCGATGAAAATGTCAAATATTTGGCGGCCCGCTGGTAATTTTTTTGGTAAAACTTTTCCCTCTATTCTATTCTTCTAGAGACATTTGGGTGCAAAATAAATTTTAGTAAAGAAAAGAATCGGTGGCAACTGAATTTTTTTTGGGTGCTCTCTTTCTCTTCTCTCCTTCAAAAACCCACTCACTCTCTTCCTCTTAAAATTTATTTCCTTGACTCATTCTCTCTAGAAATGAAAGCCCTAGCGAGATCCTTCCTCTATCCTCTGGCCCTCCATCCCGCCCTTTCCCTCTCCATCTCCGTCCCCAAGCCCTCGCTTTCCCTCCTTAGGACCTCCATGAAGAACAACCGCATCGCTCGTTGCGTTACCGAAGAACCAATCCCTATCGAAAAGAGTAATATTTCCTTCCAACCTAGTTTTTTCTTCTTCTTATTCTTTAGTGTTTATTTAAGTAAGTTTCCATCATTTTTGTTGTTCGAAGGGTTCTCTCTGTTCCCTTTGGTGATCGACATCAACTAGATCCAAGAGATTTTGGTAGAAAGATTTGATTTTTAGGGTTTTGGTTTGTGAAAGATTGGGGCTTTGATGTGTTTTGGTGGTGGTTGGTGCTGGTGGGGTTTAGGTTTACATTCCTGTCGGTGGATAGAGTGATTGAGTAGGAGGCCGATGTCACAGCGGTCGGGATAAAATATATTACCATAAATGATCTTTTTCGGGGGGTCATTTTTCGAAGAGGCCGATCATGCCCAGAGTTCTCATGATTTTTGTATATAATTTTCACCAATTTTAACTTAGTAGATTGGATGAACCTTGGCAAAATGTAAAATTTCCCCCCTTTTAATATGAATTAAGGATCTTAATTGACTAGTATTGTAGAGTTTTTAATGTCATAGACAAGGATATGAACATAGACACGGTGAGGCTGCCACATAGTGAGACATGGACATGGCTAGGTGTGTCAAGATATGGATTTTTTGCTACTGTGCTGACCATTTATATTAAACTATTAATGAGGCACCCACACAATAACTGTTCACATGTCGAGTTTCTTCTAACCCATATTCATAATTATGCTATTCGTATATAAGTTGCAGTAAAAAAAATTTTAGCTTGTAATTTATCATTGTAAATTTAGTATAATCAGATATTGTGTATGCGATTTTTTGAAATTAAAATTTAATAGAACACTTTTATTCACCAGGAGAATGTCGCCTTGATGTATGGTGCTTGGTTAAACTATCCATGTTCTATTAGCTGTTGTAAATAAGTTCATCAACGTGATACATCCTAGATCCCACACTTAGAATTATGTTTTTTCTTCTGCTTATGCCTTCATCTACAATATTACTATTACTAATTTTATTTTACTATATTTTGTTTCTATTTGCTTCATACTACAATAGAAACAAATTTCTATACCATACATTAATTTTTTTCCCTCTCTTAATCTTATTAATGTTGGTGAATGGCTGATATGATATGAGGTTTCTGATGGATAGCTTTCTTTTAGAGATCTCTTTGTATACAACTAGTTTTTGCTTATCATCCTTGCACTCTACTAGTATTAGCAATTAGCACCCCTCTGAAAATCTACCAGTTAGCATATCGGTGTTATATCTTCCTCATCCAGTTCAGCCATCAATGTTCATGCATGACTGACATTAGGTTATCTTTACACACACAAAACAAATACATAAACATTGGTGAAATGTTCATCTAATATATATACCTAACATGTAATGCCTGATTTTAGCAATTAGTAATTAGCACCCCTCTAATATATATGCCTAACATTGGTTATCGTCCTTGTACTCTACTGATATTAGCAATTAGCACCCCAGTAAAAATCCACCGGTTAGCATCTCGGTGTTATATCTTCCTTATCCAGTTCAGCCATCAATGTTCATGCATGGCTGGCATTAGGTTATCTTTACACACACAAAATATATGCATAAACATTGGTGAAATTCTCATCTACTATATATGTCTAACATGTAATGCCTGATTTTTCAATTGCCTGAAGTATGAGATCACTTATCATGTCTAGTTTTATGCATATTGCAGTTGCATTGACTTCTTAATTGAAATTACTTTGGTTTAATGCATAGTCATGATGTTTTTGTCCTTACTAGCTATTGAGATTCAGAAGTAGGCATGTGAGTGACAGATATGACCTACGAAAACCTAAAATAGACCCATAACATACTGAAAAGTGAAAATGGTATTGTCTCTACATTTTGGTTTGGCCTAAATTCATATTCTTCTATAGTAATAATTTTTAGAACTTAGAATTGTTATGGAGAGTGCACTATTCTATAATCATTTCAGGTATATTGCTAGTATGTGCACTTGTAATGACTTCCTCTTGTTTACTACATAAAGCTACATAGTGGAAAGGTTTTGTCAGTTAGCAATGGGGGGTTAAGTCTCAATTTTACTACAAGTGAGTGGACAAAAAAGCAAACCCTCCCACCACATTAAAATAGATAAATATATGAAAACAAAGATAATCTTTAAAAACTTTTATCCCTTTATGTTATTCTTCTTGTAGCCTTCACCCAACTGAGTTGGTGCTACTCCCTGATGTTTGAAGGGAACCCTTTTTATTCTATGGTTCTTGTAAATGGAATTGTTAAAGATGGAGCAACTGCTATATGGCCTACCTTTTCTTGTCAATTAGGTCAGTGGCGAACATTGGAAGTCTTAGCCACCAATGTGTGTATACACTAATCTGCAAATATTTTTATAAAAACCATAATTCTTCTATTAGTTACTACCTAGTGAGATTTTGAAGAACTATGCTTATTTTTCTCCATAATTGCTATTGACATTTGCAAGTATTTAAGTTATAAAGAGTCCTCAATGTTGTTGATAATGTAAAGTATATAGTGAACATATATTTTAAATGTGGTCACTTTGTGATGTGCAAAGGCTTACTAGATAGTATCCTTGCTTACTTTTGGTAAGACCAAGATGCTAACCAAGGATATTTTATTATTATAATCTGAAATACTCAAGTGGGAAATCATGAATTAATGTCCTTCACTGTGTTAAGTACGACACCTGTATGGTCCTATATAATGGTTAGCTCATCTACCTTGGTTTTTGTAACATTCTTTTCCAAAATTGTTCTCTTTTGTGCTTTAAGTCCTGTTATTATTGTAAACATGACTCTTTTAACTTTTTTGTAATGTTGGTTTATCCCATATGTTTCTTTTATCCAATTTAACCATTTCATATAATGAGAACACCAGATTCATTCTTTCTTGTGGGAAGGACTCCTCTGTGAAGTTGTGGGAAGTTGGCACTGGAAAACTGGTCAAGCAATACTTAGGAGCAGTTCATACACAATTGCGCTGCCAGGTTAATATTTTATATTTATTTATTTTGTCGTATTGTGTCATTAAATTTCTGAATTAGAAAAATTGTAAAGGTTTTATTTCCTTGGCTACGTTTGTGTGTTGGTAATTATGTTTGACATAACATAATCCTGATTGAAAGACACACTAAGTCCTTTGATGACACCATCAAACTTAAATGAGTTCAAATAGAGAGAAGGGAGTCCTAAGAAGAACTTTGAGACAGACTAGGACTAGGCCAAATTTGTTGGAAAGGAGTCCTAAGAAGAACTTTGATTATTTGAGGTAAGAATCCGTCGCTTACTTTATGCTTGCCTGAGATTCAAACTGATGATCCATTATCTAAACAAAAACAAATATTTTTATGAATGTAAGTAGTTAGATTCAAACTTTTGTAGCCTGACTTTAAGTAAAACTACTAGAAAAAATTGTTATTTAATGACTTTATAGTTGGTTTATCTTTGTATGACTAGTGATATGAAAAAGTAGACATTGTTCATGTGCACGCAATGTCTACATGTCTTTATTTCAGGATATGGTAAACAAGAGAGGTTTCACAAGGCTGCTCAAGTTTTAAGTGTGGTTGTGAACCACTATTGTCTTTTCCTGCATTGTCTTTCCATCATATTTTCTTTATTTTGATTCAAGTTTCTTAGCTGCTACTCAAAGGAACATACAATCAAATTGCATCTCCTTTACCGATAATGCTACACTATATGCATTTATTCAATTCCTTTACCGACATACATTGTAAATGTATTTTTAGTTTATCTGTTGTTGTAAAGTAGTCGCTCTTGCCATTTTAGATTATAATAAGCGTAATCCATTGGCAAAAGCCCATTTTTTGTGTATTACCCCTCTAGCTGTATCACGGCTGGATTCCTAGGGGAAATGCCCAACACCGATTTCAACCATGTGGGATTTATTTGGATAACATCTGCTCCAATGGAGGTAGAAGTGCCTGTTTTGGACTGCCTTGCTAAAATACTGAAGCTCCCAAACCAATTCCTTTTATCAGGTAAGAGCTTAGGGTAAGATTTAATAGCTTAGTTGAAGATTTCTATATTCAGTTTTCCTTAAAGATAAACTGCATTTGTTGTTTTTTTGTGAGATTCATGCTTTTTATTTTTAAGTACATCTTCACACAAACCTCCATGGCAATGTCCCTCTATGTTAATTATCTTCATGTTAGTCTTAAAACATGAGTTTTATTTACTATACATGACTGGTGTCTGTATATTCAAGTTGTGGCTAGTGTATGTATATTCATAACATATTTCAATTCATTTAGAAAGTGTTTACAAAATCTGTACTATATTTGAATGTAGTGTTAATTCTTATGAAAATACTTACATAGACGATATCAGGTTCCTGTGGAGTACCTTGTTGTACAGTCAATCTTGAGAATTTTTAATACTTGACAGTCAATCTTGATCTATTATGAGCAACCAATACTTGACAGTCAATCTTGTATAGTCAATCTTGGCAAACTGTAATATTGTCCCAGAACAAACTGATAGGACAAAGATTGTGACATAATGGCATCATTTTGATCCCCCAGTGCTGTGAAAGTAAAGTGGGCTGGAAATAATAACCATGGTTTAAAGTATCGGCCGATCCCGATACTCATAGGAATGGTCCGATACCGATATTTTGAACATTGATAATAATATCTTCTTATTTTTTCAAACTTATTTGTATTCAGACTTCCAAATAACTTCTTTTCCATACAAACATGATACAAATTCATGTTCAAATTATCTTACACTGGTAACAAAGCATACATACATACCAAATGACTTTTTTTCCATACAAACAAGCTACAACAGGAGTGCACAAGCCATTTTCTATAGAATTACCACCCATTATGTAACATAATTTGATGTGTTCAATCCATATACATTTGTCATGAAATTGTTATTTAAGACCATGCTATCAGTAGTCTAGGATTAAATGACATTGCTATTTCTTTTTATTGAATTATGAAAGCTTTACCATATTTTATAAAAAAAAATCTACATTGGGATGTTATATTGTCCATTGTTATTTTTTCATAGAGGTTATTAGTATAGACTGTATAGCAGTACCTAAAGCATGCTATCATGCCTGTAACTAGGGGTGATTGTTGTATTGTGCTAGATCAAGTGTAGAATTCATTATCTGCAGGTTGTTTTTTATGAGGCTGATTTGTTTACTTCTATTTGCAGGTCCTTCCAATGCTTTTTGTACCTATTTGCAAATGATGGGAGATGCCACTTTGGAAAATCAAATATGTTTTGGACTTGTGTAAAAAGTTGTAGATTTTATTTTATAAATTAAGTGAATGCTTAATGATGTAAAACTTGATGGGAGAACACTCGAAGTGATGTAAGACTTGGATTTCATTTTGTGAACAATGGGATATTACCTTTAAATATGTTTTATAGAAATCGCTTTGTTAATGTTGCGGCTACCATATGCATTTACGATTAAATAAAATAGTTCTGTATGAATTTTTGTTGTATATAAAATTCAATTATATATTTTATATATAAACAGGAAATTAGTAATTCCATAATAATTTAAACAATTGTTAAGTTTTTCAGACGACTGTAACAAAAAGTAAATTACTTTTTTGGGACTTTTTAAAATTTCGTCCCTTATTTATTAGGACGAAATATATCTGTTACAAAAACTTATTTTTTGGGACAAATTAATAAACCGTCACACAAAAGCATAAATTTGAAAAATTTAGAGACGTTTTGCCTAACCGTCCTTTAACAGTAATTAGGACGGCAATATCCGTCCCTAAAGTTTTTGCCACGCCACCCTAATAGCACCGTCTATTTCCGTCCCAAAGGCCGTCCCAAATATTTGTTGGGACAGTAATTACAGTTTTTAAGACAGTTTTTTGTTGTCTCCAAAGGTCACTTTTTTTGTAGTGAAGTCTGATCAGTATTACCAGAAAAATCATAGTGGTCTCGGATATGTCCTGCCTAAAGTGCCCGAAGTCCTACGATGAAAGGTGGTGACGCACTTGTACTCTTCAGACTCCTTCTGCGACTCTGACACAAGTATCGGGGATGTGTTCCATAGAACGTTGTCAGTGAATATGACGTCAACGGACCAGGTCGATGAAGACGATGAGCTATTCTTCGAACCCTTCGAAATTGAACCCTGGGCTCAGCAACTTGATGCCGAGTAGAAGAAACGCTTAGAGTTACGTGAACTACTTACTGAAGATGAGGTCGTATAAATTGATTTAGGAGATGACTCTTCTCATAAACCGATCTTCATCAGCAAAAGTTTGAAAGAGAAGATCGCGAATCTCTTATTAAACTCATAAGAGAATAAATAGACGTCTTCGCTTGGAGCTACGAAGATATGTTGGGCTTAGACCCGAATGTCGTCGTACACAAACTGAATATCCTGTCTAAAGCTAAGCCAGTGAAGCAACAACAATGACATTTTTGCCCCGATACCATGAACTCTATCGAAAAAGAAGTTAATAAAAAGCGGCTTCATCCGTGAGGAATAACACCCAGATTAGGTGGCCAATATCGTCCTAGTTACTAAAAAATGGGAATATCCGAGTTTGTATAAATCTTTGTGATCTGAATGCCGCTTTCTTGAAGGATGAATTTCCATTACCCATCACCGATGTGATGGTCGACAACACCTATGGATTCGAGCGCATATCTTTCATGGATGGTTACTCCAGTTATAATCAGATCAAGATGTTTCAAGACAACGAGAAATATACATCCTTTCAAACTCCGATGGGGGGTATTATGTTACACAGTAATACCTTTCGGCTTGAAGAATGTGGGCGCTACGTACCAGCATGCCATGAGTATCATATTTCGCAAACACTTGCACGAGACAGTCGAATGTTACGTTGATGACATCGCTGTCAAAAGACGCTTTCGAGGTGATCACCTTCATGATCTAAGAACCGTCTTCGACTTGATGAGGACACACCAGTTAAAGATGAACCCAGCCAAATCCTTCTTGGGAGTGTCCAACGACAAGTTCTTAGGCTTCATTGTAACTTTGAAGGGCATTCACATAGATCATGAGAAGACAAAAGCCAACATTGAAATGCAACCGCCAAAGAACCTGCGTGAACTCTGCGATCTTCAGGGGCGCTTGGCCCACATCCGGAGGTTTATTTCCAATCTCTCAGGATGTTGTAAACCCTTCATCGAGTTGATGAAGAAAGGGCTATCTTATATCTGGAATGAGGAATGACAGCGTGCCTTCGAAGACATTAAAAGATATCTTACGAACCCTCCGATCCTAGTAGCTCTGGTCATGGAAAGACCCTTTATACTGTACGTCCGATCCTTGGATCATTCTCTCGGAGCCTTGTTAGCCCAGAATAGAGACGCAAGTTACGAACAAGCTATATATTACCTCAGCCGTCAACTGATCGAAGCCGAGCAGAGGTATACCCCTGTAGAGAAAGAATGCCTCTTCCTCGTCTTCGCTATTCAGAAAACCCTACATTATATAGTTGGGTAGACGATTCACGTCATCTCCAGGGTCAACCCCCTCACGGTCCTCATGACCAAGCTATGAGCATTAAACTCATGCCTGGCCACATGGGCAATACTTCTGTCCCCCTATGACATGATGTTTGTCCCGCAGAAGGCGATCAAGGGTCAAGCGTTAGCTGATTTCCTGGCTGCCCATCCTATAGCCGAGACATCGAAGCTCTACAAAGATATCCCAGATGAAGTAATGAATGCCCACAATTCTACAGAAGAGCCAGTTTGGCGACTGTTCTTTGACGGTGCTTCAATGATAGGTTCCAAAGGCGATATTATGGCTGGAGTTGGTATATTGTTAATCTCCTCCGACGACTTGGTCATCCAACGATCATATTCACTCTCAGAACCGTGCTCTAATAACGTCGCTGAGTACAATGCTCTCATCATCGAACTTCGACTAGCCAAAGAGCTGGGGGTCGACTTTCTAGACGCTTACGGCGATTCTCAGTTGATTGTCAACCGAGTTCGGGGATAATACGAGGTCCGACATGAGAACCTGACCCTATACCATTAAGCAGCAATTTCTATAATCTCTACTTTTACGGGATTCTTTGTAGAACATGTTCTCCATTTAAAGAACCTAGAAGCTGATGCTCTAGCAGGATCAGCAGCATCATTGGCAGCACCTGTTGGGACTCAACAAACTATCACGGTAATAGGGCAAGAGTTAGTATGCCCTAAGAGTAACTTATGCATGCAAGAATACCAGTCCACATAGGCTAAAAAAGGCATTCGAGACTGGCGATCCCCTTTTATAGTTTCGTAGTGTACGGAATCTTACTAGATAATGCAAAAGAAGCGACTTCCATCAGAAGACGCTATCTTCAGTTTTACTGCGACACTTAAGCTAAAATATTATACCGCTGCTCCTTCGACGGACTCTTACTTCGATGCCTATCAGGCCAGGAGGCTAAAGACGCACTGCGTGAGGCTTATGACGACACTTGCGGAGCTCATTAGCCGGGACCTAAACTCCAGGACTGACTTAGTCACATAGGCTACTATTAGCCTACAATGATAGCCGACGCCCTAGCATATGCTAAAAAATGCCGGATGTGTCATATCCACGCTGATTTCATTCACCAACCGTCGGAGTACTTGTACCCAACGGTGGCATGAGGAATAGACATCATCGGCACGATCGCTCCTTCTTCATCAAAAGGTCACCGCTTCACCCTGGCCATAATCGACTATTTCTCCAAGTGGTCGAAAGCTATACTACTTATGGAAGTGAAAACCTCCGACGTGATCAAATTCCTCAAGAACCATGTCATTTACCGATTTTGGTTACCTTGGAGGATCATCCACGACAATGGCCCACAATTCGTCAGCGTCTCCTTCCGTTGATTTTGTGATCAGAACCGAATCCAGAGCATAGCATCAACAGCCTATAATCTAACAACTAATGGGTTGGCTGAAGCCTTCAACAAAACCATTATCAAACTCCTCAAAAATGCCATGTCTTCAATAAGCACGACTGGGACGAAAAACTCAGTGAATTCCTCTGGGCTTACCGAACCACAGTCCGTACACCTATCGGTAGTACGCCGTTCTCATAGGTATATAAAAGTGAAGCCATACTCCCCTTGGAACTCCAAATCCCCTCTATACGGGTATCTATTAACAGTTATATGACTATGGAAGATAATCATCACTTGCGACCACAAGAGATGGAAGTGCTCGACAAAAAATGCCCTCAAGCTCAACCGCGTATTGAGCTATACCAGGCATGAATCTCAGCGGCCTTCAATAAAAAGGTCAAAGAAAGGTCATTTCGGGTCGATGATCTGGTCCTATCAGTTAGAAGGCCAATGATCATAACTCACAAGACTGCTGAAAAGTTCTAACCTAAATGGGAGGGGCCGTTTATTGTATAATTGGTCTATTCTAATAGTGCATACCGGCTCATGAGGCCTATCAACGATAAATTTATCAAGAAATACTATGTATGAATGTCCAGTTCATCTCCTATTCCTACATATTGATCTTATTGCATCTTATTCGAATGTCTACTATGTCCTTATTTTTCTCTGAGCATACATTCTTACCTATCAATCTTGGTTCAACACGTCCACCTAGGTCTAGGTGTATTCGAGATAAACCTTCTGAATGTCTACCATGTCCTTATTTACCTCTGAGTATACATTCTTATCTATCGATCTTGTTTCAACACGTCCATATTACCTCTGTTGATAAAGATCGTCGCTTAATGTCCGTACCTAGTTCTAGGTGCATTCACGATAAGCCTCTTGAACAAAATACGTCCATATCACCTCTTAGTTATTCTTTGTATCCCCACCGAGTTTTTTCCTACCACGTCCATATTACCTCTGGGTCGGAAAACACTACCATTAACCCCATATTTACCACATCCTTATTACCTCTGAGTAAATATGCTGGTCCTCTCTCTCAACTTATTATCTGTACCTAGAAACCAAGGTGCGCAAAAGATAATAGGTCCACAAAAATCACAAGTTCATGACAAATTGAACAAAGTAAAAGTTCTTTATTTTCTCATCCAACAAGAGTAAAGGACTACATTTGCGTTGAAAAGAAACAAAAGCAAACTACATCTCAAAGCATTGAAATACAAAAAGACATATAGGAGGCATTAAGACAAGAAAAGGGAATCGGCTTCAGCCTTATTTTCCGAGAGCAAAGACCGCAAAACAGATGATAAAATCCTACAGCCAGGGATGATAGTTACGTTGAGACATATACCACTCCCTCAACCATCACGCATATGAAGGCTCAAACCGATCAAGGTTCTCTACATGAGCGGGATGACTGGAGCTCCCAGTTCTACTACCTTCTGATGTCGATTCTCCCTTTATAGTACCTTCCACTCTTTGAGTTATCTCCTCCTTGATGGCACCAGCTCTTCTTTAACAACAACTTCAACTTTTGAATTATCCACTCTTTAATGGTCATTGATTCCTCCTTAACAAAGAGGGACGGTACTTCTCTTTTAATGGCGACTTCAGCTTTCGGTGTCACCTCGGACACTACAAAGAGAGAGGCAAAACGAGATAGAAAAAATGTTGCGTAAAAACAGTTGAAGAAATGTATACCTTTTCAGGCGCGTAACGTGCTGTCATAAAGACAGGAGTATAGTTCTCATACGCCTATCAATAAAACAGGCACATAGTTCTCATACTTCCATAAAAAATATAGGCACGTGAGCTGCCCGCTTGTAGGCGACTCGAGAGTGGTCGCGAAGGAGTCAGCTGAGCTCGAAACGTAAGATAGGTCGAGAGTTTTGACGGAGGAGGTCGTACCCTTGATTACGCTATGAAAGTCGAGGTGGGGTCGCTCATGGGGGAAGCGAAGACGGTCGCCTTGGCCCTTCCTTTTCCCTTTACAGTGGTAGTCTTTGGCACCATGAAGTCGGCAGAGGGCGGTCGACAGAGATAAGAAGACGGCAGAGAAGGAAAAACCAATAAAAGCTCTCTTCTAAAGAGCCTCTATTTATAGACCCAAATTCATATTTATTTTAACGAACCTGACATTAATGGCGATGAACTTGGTGCTTCAACTCCCGTGTCGATCGGTTTTCCAAAAAGATAAAAGCCAATGCCTATTTATAGGCCTTAAAGGACGTGTATTTTGATGAAGAGGGAAAATGAACGGTTATTTACTCAAGATAGAGCAAAATCGATCATTTTTATCTAGAAGGAGGTAATGCTAAATCTATGCTAGCGTGCGCCCTACTGCTATTCAAAGTGTGTCTAATCTTACTCGAAAAGATTAGAAAACTTTGAAGGGGGTCTTATAGGCGTATGGGTCGCACACCCGAAAAGATCAAAGTATACCCTGTACCTCGCTCTAGTATTGAGCCTGGCAAAAAGTTATCTACGCCTAACTAGAGCAGCGTGACATCAGAAGGAAACATCTCAATCTCTATGCTCTGGGCCAATCGCGTCCCCATTGAAGACACACCCAAATTTTTTTCTTCCATATTTTAAGCACGCCTGATCCTTCACGTCACATTCTCCCATACTGCATTAATGAGTTGAGATCTTTATGGAGATGTCAAGTCAGACACTTCGACTATCGTGCCAAGGATGAATCTGGAAGTGTGGAGTACATCCACCTTGGAAGTAGTGTAAAACAAGCACATGTTCTAGGTGCGTATTATCTAGGTGTATGTTATTTAGGCGTGTGATGTGGCCCTCTCTCATTTTGCCTCATCACTTTAGGCATTCCCGAGTCATCATGACCCGTCTATACTCATCGGAATAGAAAGTAAGTGTATGTCGCCCTAAGATTTCCTAGCCGCGTGTGCTTCTACCCCGTGCCTATATATCACGTGCCATTTGGGACAGTAACTCCTAGGGTACGGGTATGAATTTGGTGCATGCCACGTGTTAAATGCCTAGTCACGCCGAAGAACGAGTTTGGAGTATTTTTTGAGATTCTCTCCAACATCATATCTACTACGTGGCAATCGACTATGGTCTCCTTACAAGTGAAGTGTACGCCTGGATGCAACCAACCCTTATTTAGGGGTGCCACGTAGCATGCTGAAGCTCGTGCCTGAGATTTCATAGGCGCGTGTTATCCCTCCCTCTCTACTATAAATAGGAAGAGCTCTCCTCCATTTGAAGCTCTCTCAATCCCTCTCGATACTCAGTGCCTGAAACCCTCCAAGAGTCCGAGCATTCCAGAGAGAGTATTTGCTGCTCCTCTCAGCCAGTAAAGTTAAACCCGACAATATCCCCTCATAGTCAGATCGTCAACGGAGTAAAGAAACAACCCTCCATCGTCACAACCCAAATCAAAAACAAAGTACGATCAGGAATTTCTGTTCAGGAGTTCCTACTCGCATTCTTGTTCACAGTCTTCACAGCAGCCTATTTCCAAGCTCGAAAGCGATGTCGAATACTTACAACACGTATTTTTTATCCAAAGAGCACTTTTTCAACTTACAAGCCTTTAATCCAAGGACTTGCTAACATTTGGAACTGGATGAAAACTGAGATATTTTCAAGACTTTATACAACTCGACCAAAATTCTAGATTGAACCAAAACTGGTACTGACTTGGCTACGAGATATAAGGCTTAGATTTGAAAGTGGAAAGCTTCTATGGAACACTTGAATGAATAGAGAATAGAGAATGGAATGAATAAGTAGAAATGAAAAACTCTCCTCTATTTATAGTATTTTTTCTGGATAGAAATTGTGCAGAGTTGGTAATCCAACATTCAAAAATCCAAACTTTTGGAGCCTGTTATTCAGGGTGACCTGTTCCTTTGGGAATAGGTCAGGAGTGATCGAGTTCGGTCCAAGTTCGGGCAGAACTTGGTCCGAGATCAATTGCCCTGTTTCCTGAATGGGTCATGAAGAATGGGCTTTCAATTTGTGGTTTTTTTGGGCTATTTGGTTAGTGGACTGGGTTGAATTGAATGAAATAAAAGATTGGGTAGTCTAATTTTGGTAGTTGCTAATTTTGGTAGTTGTTGCTACCCTCACATGATATTTATTGTACTTTATAGCGGCATATATATTATGTATCTTGCTACGTCCCACTGAGGACCTGGTTTCCTTCTAGGTTGGCCGAGTAGGTTTTGTTGAGCGCCTTGCTGGATTATTGATGGTATTCATTTCATTCCAGGTATTCAATCTTTTAAATTTATATGTTTCATTTATTGTTATTTGTATCTGCTTAGTATCCTAGTATTTATAGGCTCATATTATCTTTTCGAGTCTATTCAGGTAAGTATGATTATTGGGCTACAGACTAGTATTCATATTTTTCTTTCTTATGTTACTGTTACTTCGATTAAGATATAGAGTTGTTATAGTGATAGTTACACCATTTCAAACATCTTATACGTATTCTAGTCGGACTAGAGTCTAGTTGAATACATAGCTGGCCTATGCCACGTGGCTCAGTCCCGCATATTTTAGGACTGGGGCATGACATGGTTTTTTTGGTGGCCCATGTAGGTCCAAATAAATTGTCTCGGTTACATTATAGTACCGAACGAGCCTGCACTAGGATAATATATTAGGATCTCAATCCACTGCTACTATTGAAAATTCTTTTGACTTCTACTATCGCCATTGAATTCCATATTTGTGTTCAAATCATAGCTTCCTTGGATTCCCATTCATGAACTCTCGTCTTTTCCTATCTCGGAAGGGCTAACATTTGTGATTGATCTCCATTTTGATTATATCTTATTACATATTGTGACTAAGAAAGATAGAATATTTCATAGGTAATTATTTAGGATATATAGGGGTTGGGCAGACGTCTCTATTAGATAGACCCATAGGATATGAATGGCATTTCTATGAAGATTTAGTTTCTATAGAAAAATCCTTTGATTGAAGGAGTTGACTAGAACATATAGAATTGAATTAAGGGTTTTACATTTTGTGTGGTAGAATAGATAAAATTTTCAATAATGGCCAAGGTGACTATAGATACGATTAGAAAATTGTATAAATTGATTTGGGACTAGACAAATATCAGAATAATGCTATCTCTACAATAGAAATTACCAAATGATATGACTTTAGGAGAGGGTAGTTTAACGAGTCATGAATTAGTGTTTTGACCTTAGCCTATATATTATCTAGAAGGGTATAGTAACCCATGCTTGGTAGGACTATGTGACTAGCTAAGGTGGGTAGGCTTGTATAGACACTGTAGCAAGATAGTTGTGGAATAGAGTATGGTACAAGGATTAGTCCTAATAGGAGGCATGAGGGTCATTAGACTAAACCATGCTACCATTATCTAAGCTAGACCGGGTCTGAAGAGTATGAAGATTCCTTGATCATAAAAGTTGAGGTAAGTGAGAATACAACTTGAAGGAAACATAATTAGTTTCTAAGATTAAAGAGTGCCAGCCTGAAGGACGATAGCGAGGATTCTGACATGATAAAACAAATTGATGAAGCGTGAAGATCCTGACTAGATATAAACCCTTGAAGTTATATTGAACTGAGAATTGAGAAATTTTCATATAGAGGATATAGAAATCAGGACTATAATAGAATGGAAAAGAAATTTTCTTGGGTAATAAGAAACTATCCTAGACAGATTAGTTATGAGAGAGAAAAGTGATCTAAGAGTAGATAAGTTTGAGATAGACTAGTCAGCCATCTCCATATTGGTTGAGTCAACCTTGAAGCGATCGGTTAGAAATCGGGACTAGAAGAATGATAGAAGGAGTTAGATAGCGGTATTAGATATAAGTATTTATTCGACCCTACCTTAACATCTTTCCTAGCAAATAAGAGTAAGATAAGAATGCTTGTATGAAATATAAAGTTTCTTGTGGTTAGATAGGTTAGATCCTTGGTTATGCTACTAAGAGATTCGACCTATGACTTGTAGGATTATGTGATTGACTTCAAGGGATTGATTGAGTTTAAGTATTGATTATGACTAGTCAGGGATTTAGGACTAGAGTTAGCAAGTTGTACCAAAAGCGGCAGATTAGTAAACCCCTCGTTGATGTAAGTTAGCTAGAAACCTTGGAAGTTGTAACTGTAATATTTGTAGTTGGTTTAAGGTGTACGTAGCAGATATACAAGCAGTATCAGGAATTTTGTTGAACAATTGAAAATGGACAAGGATGGAATTGTAGAAAAATAAATTAAGAAGAATCAGTTAAGGCAAGGATTACGACCACGAGCAATCATGATGATTTAACGAGGGCTATATCTTATGCAAGTTGTGTAGTCCTAAACCCAACCTGAAATTTGAGATCAAAATAAAGAAAGAGCAGGTTATCTTGAAGAAATAGTTGATACAAATTTTATGATAGATCAAAGTGAGGTTAGAAAAAAGAAAGGGAAATGATTATGATATACAAGTATGTTATTACAAATTCAGCACCATAGATTATAGATAGACACATGATCAAGATTGAGACCTTCAGAAAATAAGGACAAGAAATGAAACATTATAAGATGAGAAGAAAATAAGAATCTCAAGATAAAAAAGTAGAGTATCCTAAAATATATTGATGACTAGAAACTGGAGTCTAAATTTCTGAGATAAAGATGTTCCATAGACGGAGGAAAACTTAAGAAATTTAATGATGTGTTGAACTTCAAGAATCTAGGACAGTTGAAAACCTTGATATTATATTATGATCAGCTTGACCTTGTGTTAGTAGAAGTTACAATTGAGAAGACTAGGCCAATGGGTGTACTAATGGAAAAGAGATAAGACAGAAGACCTTCAAATACTATTAGCTGGATTCTAGATTAAGGTTAGACTAGTCCTGCTTAAGGAATCATATGTTATCCTAGAACCCTGACAGATAGGATAGACCGTAGAATGAACCTGTGTGCAACCCCTCAGCTTGTTTTGCTATCAGATTATTCTAAGTAACCTTGAGTTGTAGCTTTAGATCGTATCACTGTCTTTTCGTTCCTTGGTTACCTATCCCATATTTGCAACCATAACTTCGTGATCATTTCAATTATGAGATCTAGAATGATCTTATCCTTTCCCTAATAATGTCATAATCTCAAAATTGAATCCTTGATTTATACCATTGTGCCTAATATTCATTTCACCATAGGCACCATTTCTTCTAATTTTCTGAATTAAGTATTTACCTAAGTCGTACCTTATTTTCGTGAAATTTTTTCCTTGCACTTATCCAAATTTCTACTCACCGTAACTTGTAACTTCTCTGTTCGTGATTCTCTTATACTTGTCTCCTCCTTATGCAATTATAAACCCCTCTATGCCACCTCACTCTAGTTATGCCCAACCGAAACAATTTCTTCTAACCTGTTCAAACCTTAACCCATATAGGATTATCACTGAATTGATAGTAATTTTCTTATAGGCTATTGACCAATGGTTCCATGATAGTACCTAGGTTTCCTTATATTATTGCAGTTTGTAATACCTATATTATCGTATTTCCTTTTAGGAAATATGCTATCCCAGAAAACCTGCTAGAAGAATTGTGACCATAATTTGTGCACTCAGATACTAGTGGCATTGACGTACCACATGAACAATATATGACTAATCGTACTTGACTCCTTTAAATATAAATATTCTAACCTTTTTACTCTATGCCTAAGTGTAATTTTGAGGACAAAATTTTCTAAGGTAGGTAGGATGTGAGTCCCCTGAATTTTAAGGTTTCCTTTAATTTTTTTAAATGAATTATTTTCAATAAATAAATTTTATTACAATTAGTTTTGATCATTAATGTACCTTTCAGTGACTTTGATTTTTGGAGTGCCATGGATGCCACTATCTTGAAACTTCATTCATGACTATCTTGAAACTTCATTCATGAGTTTTGTACTAGACAAGATTATCTTCATTTTGATATATTATGTCCCACTCAAACTTGCTCCCTTGCATTCTAATTACATCGTACAACTTTCTGGTCAATTTAGGCAGTTTGATCATCTACCGAAAAACTTAACCTAACTTCCAATTTAATTATGGAGCTCGACATCGATCCAACCTAATTGACCCAATATATGATTTTTACCTATTTTGAGTCTACTATGCAAAAGACACTTGTGTGCCATCCAATTGAGCTCCCGTATGCTATTATTTCATCAATGATCATAATGACTCAAAATTGTAGTCATGGTCACACCAAGCCCAAACCTGGCCCAATCTAACCCAACATCCGACCCAAACTCATGTGGCCACTCTCATGACACACAATATAACTCCTATTCTTTTATTGCTAATATTACTAATATTCATAATTATATATATTTGATTGAGTTTATAATATATATATATATATATATATATATATATATATATATATATATATATATATATATATATATATATATATATATTACTTAAAGTATATTTATTACCTAGAGTATATCATAAATATGTATATGCTTAGAGTATATGCATGTATATACTTTAGAGTATATAATGACACATACGATTTGGTGTATATATATAGTTATACCTTATTTTGAGTGTATATACACATTATTTTTCTTTTCTTTTCCTTACTTCTCTTCCTAACAAATTAACCAAGCCCAAGCCCAAGCCCAGCCTAATCCCCCCACAACTCCCTTAGCGGATCCGGGACGAGCAAAAACTAAACCCGAACCCGCAAAGACCAAAACCCATCTTTAATTCAAAATTTCATGAACATTTTTCTTCCCCCAACCTTCGTACACTGCTCCTGCCAACCGCAGGCAAGCGCAGAGCATGCACGACAGACCCAGGTCATCCCTCTCTCCTTTTTTCTATATATCACGTTCATTAAACCCTACCCACATATATTAACTCCTCATTCTCTATTTCTACCTTCTTCTTCTCCCCCTTTCTTCCTCCTTCTTCATGAAGGAGCAGCGGCATGGTCGCAATGGCTACAGTGCCTCCCTGTGATGCCATTCCTGGCATAACCAATGTGCACGCACGCAAGGCCTGCACAGTTGTGCACCGCCAAGCAAGCAGCAACCACTGTAACGCCCCAGTCCCAAATACTTGAGACTAGATACGTATCATGCCAGCTGTATACATACGAGTAAATATACGGCTCATATATATACATAAGCTGTAAATGTAGAAAGCCAAGACACTAAATCTCATCCACAAAGATAAATAATAATATAAAAGCAACTTTGAGTTTGTCATGTATACAATCGTTGGGCGGAGACAAAGTCCACTACCAACTAATTTAAATAGAGAAGAAATATACAAAGAAAGTGATTGGGCGAGCGAAGCAAATGACGAATCCAAAAGCAATCATCACGAAGGAAGGAATGGCCTTAGCTAGAACACCTGCAAGACATCACGAAACACATACCTGGAGAGATCACCAGGTCCTCAGAGGGACGTAACAAGACACATAATATCATGCCAATAAACTGAATAATAAAGCTCAACAGAAAAGTATGCACGAGTAAAGGTTCCTAACCATTCTACGTGGAATGCACTTTAGAGGACAACGTTCTACACAGGGGCTGTAACGGATTTACGCAAGCAAGTAATAAAGAGTGGCCAACAAGTAGCGCTCATCCGAGACACTATCGGCCGGGTAACACGTAGCGCTCATCCGAGACATTATCTCCCAAATGTGTGTAAAAATAAATGTAGCCCCTACGCTAGTAGCTGTCCCCTCCCCCCCAATGATACTATACGTGTGTCGTAACCATGACACACAAACACGTGTCATTTCCACCATACTGTTTTAATATAGATAACTGTCAAGTCTTCTAATCATGCATCTATTGACAGTTATTCCTACGCATGTGCACGGGGGATCAACCCACACGCAAGTGACCTCTATATGATACTCACAACTCTCACACATAACTCGTGTACCATCGTGACAAGTCAATGAGACACACTAAATTTGACGGTAGTCCCTTAACTCTAAGCCAATTGCATGAAATATAATAATTTGTATATATATATAATTTTGAAAGAACAACATAAAGAAAAAGCATGCATGATATTGAGCAAGAATTTAAACAGTAAAGGCAAGGTGTCTTGCCTGGTGGTGTTGCCTGGTGTGGTACAATATTCCGATAAGTCTTGATTGTCCGATAGCCATGTTCGAGGTGTCATGGTCCGAAGTTGCACGGAAATAGAGAAGCACGATTAGCTATGAGTAAAAGGAAATAATTCGAAGAGAGTTTGAGCGAAGAGACACGTGTCCTATTTTTAGAAAATATTTCATAATATACTTGAAAAATAATTCTACGTAAATACTTGAAAATATTTTATATATGTAAATTGTAAAAATACATTTTTTATTAGTCCAAAAAAATACTTAAAATAATAAATCTTTTTAGGCAAAACTCTAAGTTGTCAAAATATTTTAAATGGTACTTTAAAAACAGTTTAGGGTTAAACCCTAATTTTGTCAAGATGTATTTTGAAAAATATTAATTATCAAATTTATTTAATAAACAGAATAATATACTTAATAAAATCATAATTATAACACAAGTATCAAAATAATACAAATGATATAAAAACATTAATAATAATTAACAGTAATAATAATCTAATAACAATACTAATAATAATAATAATAATGATAAACCATAATGATAATGATAATCATAATAATATGTATAATAATAATCATAATAATAATAATAAACATTCTAACAGCTCATTCCTCTTTAATAAAAAAATAAAATAATAATAATAAATTAACATCTCCTAATCCCTACAGCACCCACCCCCAATTTATTTACAACAGAGAGAGAGAGAGAGAGGGAGGGAGAGAGATGAACGAGAGGGAGAGAGTGCTGAGAGGGGATTCTCACCTGAGGCCGGGCGGCGCTGGGCTCCGGCGAGGCTCGAAGGCTCGCACAAGGCAGCGGGAGCCGACGCTGCTGCATTCGGTGGTGCGGCCACGCGGTATCGTATACCCTAGGTTAGGAAGGTCATCAGGCGACTCCGGCCGGCGGTCGGCGCGGATGGGCACCGTCGGGGCTGTGGCGGACGAAAGTGGACGTTGTGGCGCTCGAGGGAGGAGAGGAGGTGGAAGGTAGAGCGGGATCGGCGGTGGCTCGTGCAGACGGCGGCGGCTGCGGTCGTACGGCGGTGGGAAAGGGGGAAATGACGGAGAGGTGGTGCTACTCCTTGGGTGCGGCGCTGACCGCTGCGGAGGGGCGGAGCGGCGGAGGGAATTTCGGCGGAAGGGGTTTCGATGGCGCGTGGTGAGGGGGGATCTGGTCGTCGGCGTCCGGGTGGAGGCACGCGCGGTCCAGAGCGGACAGAGAGGTTCCACCCGCGGCGGAGCACGGCGAGATGCGGTGGTCGAGACAGGGGTGGCGTCGGTCTTCCGACGGTGGTGCAACGGTCGTGGGCAGGCCACGGTGATACGGGCGAGGGTGGCGTTGGAGGGAGCACCGTCGTCTAGGCGGAGGAGTTCCGGCTCGGCTCATGGCTGGTGAGGGTTTCTTTCCCTTCCTCCTTCTTTTCGTAGATGGTGGTAGTAGGGTTACGGATTGGGCGGTGGCTGCGGCCGGGGATGGCCGCGGCAGGGGCGTGGTGTCGGTAACAGTGTTGATGGTGGTGGCGATATCATGAAGGTGGTGGAACGGGACAGTGGTTGGTCGGGGAGTCGCTGTTAGGATGACGAGGGATTAGTGATTATTATTGTCGTGTCCGGGGTGTGGACACGACGTGGATGATTGTACAAGTTTGGAATAAGATTTGTTGTGGTCACAGACACGATGCACAATATTACTGTGGATGGAAAAACTTGGAGGAGTACCTCTCCTATATATAGGAGGTGGGAATTCCCAGTTGATAGGAAATTAGGGGATTTAAATTCTCCTATAGATAATGCCATATTAATTTAAATCAAATCTAAAATTACATTAAATTCTAATTTAATTCCAGATCATCTAAACGTAATATAAATATAAATTTTACTTTTAAACCCATAAAATCAAATTGAGATTTAAAATGGCCACGAAAATTTCCAAATATATTTTCCAAAAATACCAATAATAATAATTTCGAAAATAATAAATATTTTTAAATATCTTTTCGAATAATAACATATTAATATCAATAAATTTGAAAAATGGAATTATATATATAAATTTTAAATTTATGCACCTCGTATGAAATGAATATCTACAAAATACCACATTTTCAAAATTATCATTTATAAAACCTTTCATAATGTAAAATAAAGAGTTGGAAATTCCAATATGACGTATTTTACAACTTTTAAAATAAGCGAAAATATTTATTATTTATTATTAAAAAAACCAAGCTTCTAAAAATGTTTTTACAAAAATATGTACCTCGCACATCGAGCAATTTACGAATACGCCGTTTGCGTACAACGTACAATACGACTATGCGACGTAAAAATACAAAAATTTTAAATCAGTACCAAAATTGATTAAAAAAATATAGTAAAAATTTAGGGGTTTTACAGCCACGAACGCCAAGCAACAATAGCCGCGAACACAATGGCGGCAGCAGCTGTGAACGCAGTAGCAGCAGCGACGACGGTGACACCCGTGACCCGTGCGACCCCTACGAGCCCCCAGCATGCCTCCATCGTCCACGACGTGTGAAACAGTCGATTCGTGCGTTTTGCTCGAAATTTTGTCGTAACGCGCACGAAATCGAATCCAGAATCGTACCTTGGGACAGCAGCTTCGTGCATATTTTTGAGAAATTTGCCAATAGATCGTTGAACTCTTTTCTCTATTGAAATCTCGGTATATAGCCTACCTCCACCTAAATTTTCAGTCGTTAATTCGATCATTTATTATATTAAAACAGACCGTAAAGTAGGGCGAATAATTGTGTTAATTTTTGATAGTTTTGTAGAGCCAACTTTGTGGATTTATTTCTCCGCCATCGCAACTCTGTTTGATGCAATACTAGTTCCTATGTACAGCAGGTATAACCACATTTGTGCCAAAAAAATTCAGCTTCGTAGGATGTCGTTTGGTTAGTTGAAATCGACGCCAAAGTTTACCTCTCGAAACCATAATTTACAAGTTCTAAAATTACAATTTGGACCCAGGACTCTGGATTCCAATTCTGATGCCACCAATGGACTCGTGGCATCATTTTGCAAAAAATTATTTATAATTTGCTGAGTTTGGAGCAACGTGGCCCCGACACGTATTTTCGTACAAAATTGGGTCCATTTGTCCGAGTCAACGGGTCATTTTGAGATCGGCTCATCAGAATCCAATTCTGGATATATCGTTGGATTCGTATTGTCATTATAGACATTTTGACATATATTTTGCTAGTAGAGGACTTGGTCTCCGGCACGCATTTCCGTACAAATCGAGTCTCGACGTCCGGGTCAACGGATCATTTTAAGGTTGGGTCATCGGAATCCTATTCCGGATATACAGTTTTCCAAATAAGGGTAATTTTGAACTTTTGTAATTATAATTATTTATTTATTGATATTTATATCACATTATCATTTTGGTGATTTTTAATCATTTTAAAACTATTTAAAAACTATGACTTGTGATTTTGATGTGCTGCTAGTGAAACCCTAGAGGCTGTCTGACCTAGAGCCTAACCATATGATTGGGATAGTTATTTATCTTTTTTAGCCTAGGGGTAATTTGGTCATTTTGACTTATTGGAATTATTTGATTAATTATTGGAATGATGGTTGTTACTTTTGACTTTTACTAGTTGTGACTTAAGAGACTAACCTAGATGTTGACTTTAGCTATGGTAACTTGATTAGCATGGTGGGACCCAAGTCTAACTTAAGTCAACCCAAGTTAAGTCATTTAGAATCAAGTTTCATGTAGAGAATAAATGATTAGGTTCATAGGCTTTTGACTTAAGGAGTGATTCCTTTACCATTGAAACTTGGCCCAAGCCCATTAGTCATAAACCTAACCCTAATTTTTCCCCTTTATGGCCAGCCACATAGGGATCCCAACCATATATAATACCTCTTCTTTTGGTTCTTGCCTCTTTTATATTGAATCAACACTTGGAAAAGGAAAGGTATTGCCATTCTTCCCCAATCCCTAACTTTTCCATTTTAATTCCTTTTTGACTCTAGTTTCTTGCATTAGAATCTAATACTCCTCTATTTTCTGATTATGGAGATAAATCTCAACTTTTGAACAATTTGGGGATTTGAGCTAGCAAGGAGGATCACTCTATTTTGGGTTTATTTTTGCCATTTGACACACTATAGGTAAACCCTCAAAATTGTGTTTTTATTCTGATTTCTTTATATATTAGGCTAGATCTAGGTGTCCCCTAGCTGTCCCTCAAGTTTGGTAGGAAATCGTGTCCATTTGGTGTCCGTATCGAATACGTATCTATGTGTATGTACAAGTGTTTGTTGAAATGCCACTGTGGACTGTTTGTTCTTATTTTTCAAAATAAATTATAGATTTGGAAAGCCATATATATGGGAATAAATTTTATAGGTGACTGAGCATGATTTGGGGTTGTATTCGTGTCCATAATGGACACGGACATGCAGCACGAGACCCCCGTGCTGTGCCCTGCTACCCGATACCAAATTCTTACTGTACAGGACACGGGGACACATGAAACTTGACACGAAGGTGGGGGACATGTCTGTCGACATGTTCCCAGAGTTTCGTGATGTTTTATGTCGTGTCGAGTGAGCATTCGTGTCTGCACTAAATTTGTACTACACTGGAATACTGTTAAAACACGCTCTGATACTCACTATTTGACATGACATGACACGACGTAGACCCAATACAAACTCTTAGACATGACCACCTAGACCTAGACTACCTAGACACTTGACCACGAGACCCCTAGTGGCTTGTGTCGTGTCCTAGTGGACACGACATGTCAGCACGAGACTGTGCTGAGTACAGTTTTGATACTGAGTTCGACCCCCCTGTTTGGACACAATTTTGACTCATTGTTGACACGTGGACACGTGTGTGTGTCACACACATGACCACCCCCCTGACATGTGTGTTTGGTTCGATATTTGCATTAAGTTTAGGTTTGAGATTTTGGTTCTTGGATTTGACTGATACATATAAATAGGGATTTCATGTTAACTGTTAACTGAGTGTTTGGGGTTTTGATGTTAATTGGTTTTAGGATTGAATGCAATATATATATACAAACTGGAATTTAGATTTGAATGTCAAAAATATGAGATATTGGAATCAACATTCGAATTCCTGAGTTCAGACCTTACTGCTTGTATACTGACCAGTTCCTAGGAAGATAATTCTATTTCCTCACTCAGTCTAATATCTTTACTAATCAGTCAATACCTTGGCTTGTGTACCAGTTATCTATGTGGTCAGTCTATTTTCCATTTGATGAGTCCTTCTATTTTCTGTATAGACCATTTATGTTTGATGTTCAGTCCTTATACGCATACATATCAACCATTCATATAAGATTACCTTAGTTCAGTTCCATGAACTTGGTAATAAATCCTAGAGCTTCCTCATTATATCCTTATTGCCTACTTGTCCCAGTCATGTATGCTATACTTGTTATCAGTAAGAAGTTTGTTTTAGTCATTACATTTTGTGTATAGGCCAATGTGTATTGATTTTGGGGCAGTGGCCTTAAGCCACTTGGCCTGTGAAGGGCTTTGGGGGTCTTTCTTAGCCATGGGCAGGCTAGGAAGTGAGCTATAGGCATTGCCTGGTTGTACTTGTAACACCCAGTTTTCCAGAAAATGGTAATTTTGAAATTTTGTAATTATAATTATTATTTAAGGATATTTATTTCATATTATGATTTTTAGTGATTTTTAATTATTTTTAAACTATTTAAATTCATGACTTGTAATTTTTAGTGTTTTGCTAGTGAACTGTAGAGACTGCCTACCCTAGAGCCTGGCCATATGATTAGGGTATTTTGACATTTTTAGGGTTATTTGGATTTATTATAATTTATTTGAATTTATGGGAATTTTTAGAAATTATTTTGGAATTGTTTGAATGAGGGTTGACTAGGTTGACTTGACTAGCAATGACCTTGGTAGACTAACCTAGTGACTAACCTAGGTTAAGACCACTTGGTTAGGTTATGTAAACTTGGTTTGACCTAATTTAGTGAGGTTTAAGTCATTAGAACTTGTTTGGAGAGTTTTGGAGTTGATTAGGCTAAAATAGCTTATGACTTCACAAGTCATGACTTGTGACTTAGGCTTAATAGCCCATAGGCCCACACCATGAACCAAACCTAACCCTAATCAGCCCATGGCAGCCACTATTGATCCTTTCCCCTATTTAATCCCCTCCTAGAATTTAGGGCTAGCCTCCATTGGGATTTGTGCAAGTTTTGGAAGAGGTAAGTCTCCATCTTTCTAAAATCATAGAAAATCCATTTCAACTCCATTTTCCTTCAAATAAATTACAATAGGTTCTAATTTCTATCTACTTGCTGTTGGTATCAAGTATTCTCAGATTTGGAGCACATTAGAAGAGTTTGGCCATCAAGAGGAGCACCTCTTTGTAGAGCTTTTTGAGGCTTTTGACACTCATAGGTAAATTCATTTCCACACCTTAGAATCCTAAAATTTTTGCATCATTAGGGAGCCCTAGACCTAACCTAACTGTAGGAATAGGAAACCCTAAAAATTTGTGTCCATTCGTGTCCTAACTGGACACGTATCAGTGTCATGTTTGAATGTGTTTGTTAAAATGCCTCAATGGACATTTCGTGTAAATTTTTGGATTGTGTTTGAATAGGAAATTAGGGTTTGGTCTCGCTTACACTTTTCTATAGTTTTTGTGTCATCTTAGTGTCGTGTCGGGTCCACACGGACACGCGAACACGTGGCCGTGCGCGCGCGTGCACAGGCACTGTGCGTGTCCTGCTGCTCGGGCGCGATTGTGACACGGACACGCCTCCTCGACATGCCAAATTTGACGTATAGCTAGGGGCTGACACTGACACGGGGCTCCCCAATTTTTAGAGCCCCACGTGTCGTATTGGACACGCACGAACGCGTGCACCGATCTGTGCACTGTACAGTCGGCTGTCAATTTGGGCACTGACACGCGTGTCTTGTGTCGCGTATACGCAACGTGGACACGTGGCAGGGTTTCCTAGCCCTAGCCCTAGCCCTAGTCTAGGTCGACACGTGGACACAATCTCGTAGGTTGTGTAGTTTTGTGTCGTGTGCACAGACGACATGAACACGTGCACGAGGATTGTGCACACTGTGTCCTGTGTTTGCTGTTATTGGGTTTTCTGCGATTGGACACGTTTGTGTCCACTTTTGTGGACACAAACACTTCACATAGCATGTACACATTATGTTTAAACTTTACCTACCACTTTATTTGTGTTTTTATTCAATTTTATTATTCAACTCTCCATTTTCCCTAATTTCTGAAACCTTAGTATCAGTCTATTTTTCTAATTTTTCTAGTTTTGTGAATTCAATTTTGTGCAGTCTTTTAACCCATTAAATACTGTTAATTAGTGTAGATTAAAACCCTAACTTGTTCTCCTCTATGAGTTCTAATAGTGTGCTGAATTTGGTTTGTTTTGGTGGTTTGTGTGATTCAAAATCTGGGATTATAATGTGGGGACTGTCAAGTGATGGTTTATGAGTTAATTTGAGTATTGTTGAACTGTTAGATTCAATATTTGATATCTGAGTTTGTGAGTAAAACTAAGAATTCAATTTAGAGGACTATTTTGAACTGAAGAATGGTATGGGACTGAAATCTGGATTTGCGGGAGGTTTTATCCATGTGTTAAAAATCTGAGAATGGTTTTGTGTCAACATGAGTTTGGCCTCACTGTCCTCTACACACTCTAGCCTAGCATACTCTATCACACATGCATATCTCACTCATTTCTTACTGATTTTTTATCACATTCTCACTGTTTGCCACTGTTTGTCCCTCACCATCACTCACACATACTTATACACACACATGCTTCACTGTCTCACTTCACTCTTGACACACACACATACACTAGTATATATATGTCACTCTCACTCTTGTATTTGACACACACCCTCACTTATCTATCACACATGTCTCATGTCACTAACACACACACCCTCTATCTAACACACACACACTCACATGTCTATACACACACACACACATACACTTGGACACATTGCCATGTGTCCCCCTCTCACTTTTTATATATGTATATATGAGATATATTATATGTGTGATATTAAGGGTACCTATATGCCCTTGTATGTACCATATCATATATTAATAGATATGTAGGTGTGGTTTTCATATAGATAACCTATATGTTATAAATTCCTATTTTAGATTATATTAATATTGTAATTGTGTATTATTTTAGATATAGTATAGCCTTGTGTAGGTGTGTCATAGGTTGGTTTAGACTTGGTTTAGCCTATGGCCTAGTCTCTTAGCCTATGGCCTATGTTGTGCCTGTGTGTCAGTGTGGAGCCTAGATTAGACTTGTGTAGTCTAGTTAGACTTAGAATAGCCTTGTTAAACCTAGATTAGACTAGTTGACTTAGGTTTGACTTGGTTGACCTAGTTTGACTTCTAGGGTTGACCAGAGTTGACCAAGAGTTGACTTTGGTCTAGTTTGACCTAGATTCATGTAGAACGCATTGTAGTGCATATTATTACCATTCTGGACTTGTTGTGACTTATGCTGTTCTAATAGGAGCCAGACACCACTCCTCGGACAGTACTTTCGTCTTGGACATTCAGTTAGCAGGCGAGTACATTCTCTGATAGTTCTCTTATTTACTTGTCAATTACTGTACTTCAGTTCTAGTTAGTTGTATGCGATTCTCTGTTACAATACGTGTGGATATTTCTGGATTCATGTATACGACACAAATTTATTTTCTGGCCTCTATTACTGGTATCATCATTCCTGGCTTCTATTACTGGAATCACCTACTGGAATCATTTACTGGAATCATTTACTGGTATCATTATATTTTGGCTGGACTCATCTTGAATCATTGTGTCAAAATTCTGGATTCACTTGCTGGGAGGGAAAATACTAGAGTAAGACATGTAGACATACCCCAATCTGGAATCTTCCAACTGGAATCTACTGGAATGATAGCCATCTCACACCCGGCCAGGTGTGTGATGTGCCGTATTACCTACAGCCGTTTACATGTCGAACTCGGTATTTTAAAATACACTGCTAGAGTATAGGCTGGACTCATCCTGGAATTATTGATCACTATAACTTGAATCGTCCCTTACTGGATTCATCTTGTATTAGATTCATCTTGTACTGGACTTACATTGGAGTTACACTGGTCTACATTGCTGTCTGGACTTTATATCATATTACCCTGGTTCAGCTAATTTTTACAGTCTTCATTGCTATGATTCTTCTCTTGTTTAGTTATTTTCTTTCTTTGCACTTTATCTGTCTTTCTTACCATCACCTGAATATAAACTGCCATTTTCATCAATACAACTGTCTATAACTGCTTTATAGTTCTCTGTCATTTACTTGGGATTTCTTGATGAGTTGTACTCGTTCCTGTCCTGACTGGACCTGTTAAAAATTTTACAGAGGATGATGAGGAACCCTGCACCCCTTACTTGGAGCTTGCTTAGTTGACACTCGTGACCTGGACCCCTGGGAAGGTTCAGGCAGCTGCTCAGGATGATACCTTGTATAGTGTAGATAGCTTAGACTGTTCTTCTTTTCATGTTTAGCTGTTGCCCTTATTTTCCAGAGTTGTATATTTTAGAGATGTTGGGACTTTGTTATTTCATTCTGCTGTACCTCAGTTGAGGATTCTCTTATCTATTTTATCGTACCATATTCTATCTCTAGATTGTAATTGAGTTGTACCTCTGTGTTGGCCTCCTTATGGAGAGTATTCATATTATGTTAGTTATAGTTCATGACCTAGAACAACGTTCTACCGCCGACACTGCGGCATAGGCTGGGCGTTGTTACGCTCTCGTGCCCTTACTCTAGGGTGCGGGTCGTGACAGTACTGCCATAGGCCAGTGTATTTAGTAGATAGTGTATGGTGAGGAAGAGAGATGTGCAGCAGTGTAGGTCATCATTTTGCTTAGTATATGTGAGTGTATTAGGTACCAGTATGAACCAGAGGTTAGGTTGTGAGCTAGTGTCAGTGTAATAAAGATTAGAGAGCTAGTTTAGAGGATATGTATAAGGTATTTGAGAAGTGTTAGTTTGGGAGCTTGGTTGGTTATTGGCAGCAAGCCTCCTAGGCCAGGCTTGTGCAGGCCATGTTTGACCCTTGAGTGAGTTGTGTTGAGTTGAGTGATGGGGTTGGGTAAGGTATTACAATAGAACATGTGTAGTCAATATAAGAATTACCTAGAGAAGCCTAGTATTGGCTAAGATACATTATATATATGTTGACAGATGGTTGTAGTTTGGTTTTAGTTATCAGTCCACCTGTATGGCCATTGGTATGGAGGTATCATGTATGAAACTATATGATAAGTATGGTAGTAGTAGTTGATTTATACCAAGATATAAGTTATAAGGATACTTGAGATATCTTATAAATATATTCATATTATAGGATTAGGAGACTATGGTAATTGATGTGAATATGTCATGAGAGGTATCTTAGAGTATATGGGATGAATTAGATATGGATGTTGGGGTAGCCTAAGCATTGAATATGTATATATAAATATGATGTAGGTTAATTGATATTCTAGAAAAGGTTTTGCTTTAAGACTTGAATTAGAATTCATGAATCTAGCTTGATATAGGGTTTGACTAGATAGTTAACCCTAGATGAGCCTTGACCTAGTTTGACTAGATGTTGACTTGGTTTGACCCAGAGTTGACCAAGTTTGACTTTGACCTAGATTGACCTAGAAATCATGTAGATTGCATCGTAAACTTTATTTACCTTATTTTAAACACATTATAACCTGTACTGCTCTATTTAGGACATTGTGACTCCGGTGCAGACATCTGATATTACACTACTCTTTTCAGAGTATCAGGCGAGTATATTCTCTGATAGTTCTCTCATTTATTTGTCAATTACTGTACTTCAGTTCTAGTTAGTTTTATGTGATTCTCTGTTACAACACATATGGATATTTCTGAATTCATGTATACGACACACATACCATATTGTCTGGCCTCTATTACTATAATTATTCTGGAATCATTGCTAGTATCATCATGTTTAGCTGGACTCATCTCGATTCTCGTGTCGAATTCTGGATTAACATGTATTGCGGGGCGGGGAAATATTGAGTAAGACATGTTGACATACCCCAAATCTGGAGTCTCCCAACTGAAATCTACTGGAAGCATAGCCATCTCTCGCCTGATCAGTGAGTGATGTGTCTGATACCTACAGCCGTTTACATGTCGATCTCAGTATTTTAAAATACATTATTAGAATATAGCTGGTCTCACCTGGATTCCTAATCACTGACTAGAATCATCTTGTACTGGATTCATCTTGTATTAGATTTGTCTCGTACTAGATTTACATAGGATTTACACTTGTTTTACATTTACTGTCTGGACTTATCATGTTACTCTAGTTCAGTTAGAATTTTATTTTACAGTCTTTATTGCCATGATTCTTCTCTTGTTTAGTTACCTTACTTTCTATCTTAACTGTTTCTCTATACCATCACCTGAATATAAGCTACCTTGTTCATCAATAAAACTGTCTATAACTGCTTTATAGTTCTCTGTCATTTACTTGGGTTTTCTAGATGAGTTGTTCTCGTTCCTGTCCTGACTGGACCTGTTGAAAATTTTATAGATGATTGCCCTGAGGATACTTGCCCTACTTACTATAGACCAGGAGACATTTTAGCCACCTTTGGCCTCGACACTCAGAGTGATTGAGAGACTAGCTAGTTGACTTGGTTTAGTTTCATGTTTTAGAACTTGAATTGCAATAAGTTGAGATATGTTTTATTTTTAGATTATTTGAATTATTATTATTTAGTAGTTGGTTTTTGTTGTTATTATTTAGTCTCAGTTATAAACTTCTGTGTTATCATATCGTGCTTAGACTGTGATTGAGATTTCATTATATCTATACTTGTCCTCTGTTCGGAGTTGAGATTTTGACAAGTAGATTATATAATTGCATGAGTTGTTGGTCAGATAGTGACCTAGAACAACGTTCTACCGCCGATACTGCGGCGTAGGCTGGGCGTTATAACGTACTCGTACCCTCACAATGGGTGCGGGTCGTGACATATTTTTAGTGGTGGCCCATGTAGGTCGAGAGTCGCATTAGTGCGATATCGTGGTAGTACGGCGACTTAGTTGTACTGCTGTGAGCCTGCGATAGGATTGAGCGATAGGCTTTAACAGAGAGGTACTCAATCACAGTTAGGAAAAATTCTGCTTCAATTCATGCCATCTATGCATCTTGCTGATTTGTCTTCCTTGAAATTAACTGTCCTCCCTTGATTTATTGCTTCTATCTCAGTATTGTTCCTTGTTTGATCTGTCTCCAGGATGGTCGAGACTAGATCTCATCGCTCCGGACCGAGGGATACTGCTGAGAGGTCTGCTACCTCTCGTCCTGCGCAGTCAGCCCCCGATACCATAGCACCATTTATGCCAGCTGGGGTAGGTACTTCAGCTACCTTCGTAGGAGTCCCTCCGCCAGCAGTGCACATGCAGAGCCTGGTGATTCTAGAGATGCTCCAGCAGTAGCAGCCACCTTCAGGATCCGTTGACGCAGTCCAGCTGTTCACTTTCTTCCAGCAGTTCATGGAGGCCCAGCAGGCCTAGCAGCAGCGTCAGACGACAAAGTTCAGTCGGGGTATCGATCTGGCCCTGGCGGCAGTTAAGAGGGCAGCAGCTCAGCCTCCGGCAGTTCAGCAGTCGCATCAGCCGAAGGAGAAGGGCATCCAGGATTTCCAGAAGATGCACCCGCAGGATTTCAGGGGTACAGAGGGCATCCTGTACGCAGATGAGTGGATTGAGCACATGGAGGAGATCTTCAGGCTGGCAGAGATTCCAGCAAGGCTATAGATCGAGGCGGCGGCCAGTATGATGTAGGATTTGGCTCGCACTTGGTACCAGACAGACCCGAGGGTTGGTACAGTTGGGCAGACCTGGGCAGCCTTCAAGAAGCTGTTCAAGGAAAAGTATTTCCCTGACGTAGCGCTTGGTGCCCACGAGACACAGTTCGAGGCTTTAGTACAGGGCAGTCAGACTGTAGAGGAGTACGCCGGGGAGTTCTGCCGTCTGGGCACGTTTATTGAGGGGTTATCTGAGGCGACGAAGGCCCGGAGGTTCAGGAAGGGGCTAGTGAAGGAGGTGAAGTCCTACACCAAGAGTGCCCGTAGTGCTACTTTTGAGGAGATCCTGGTAGGAGCCCTAGCAGCGGAGGATGACCTTGAGCTGAGGCTCAAGAGGGGACGGGACGCTCACGGTACCAACAGCAGTGGAGGCCAGGCCAAAAGGCCTCACATACAGATTCAGTAAGCACATACACCAGTGATGGTTCAGCAGGTGTAGCATCAGTATCAGGGTCAGGACCCGAAGACGATCAGTTGTTCCTACTCTAGGAAGTTGGGACACACCAGGGAGCAGTGTAGGAAGAGGCCGAAGGTTTGCTATTCCTGTGGGTCTGAAGCCCACCAGAAGATAGATTGTCTCATTGCACCTCCTTTTGAGGAAGATAGGCCACTTGTAGCCCAGCACCAGAGGGGTGGAGCTTTTACGATGGCGGTCGAGGAGATCGACGCTGTAGGTGATGGGTTAGCAGGTTTGTCCTTCTTGTTCTTCCTTCCCACCTTCATGTGTGATTTCCATTAGTACCTGCCAGGATATGCTTACGATATGTTAGATAGCGTAGTTACCCTGATCGAGACTGTGGAATCCCTACCAGTAGGATTGTGTTGCATGTTATCTATCGACCTTGATTTGATTGAGGGTTTGACCTAGTAGGGGTACGATCATCTTAATTTCGAGGACGAAATTCTTCTAAGGTGGGTAGACTTGTAACACCCAGTTTTCCAAATAAGGGTAATTTTGAACTTTTGTAATTATAATTATTTATTTATTGATATTTATATCACATTATGATTTTGGTGATTTTTAATCATTTTAAAAATATTTAAAAACTATGACTTGCGATTTTGATGTGCTGCTAGTGAAACCCTAGAGACTGTCTGACCTAGAGCCTAACCATGTGATTGGGATAGTTATTTATCATTTTTAGCCTAGGGGTAATTTGGTCATTTTGACTTATTGGAATTATTTGATTAATTATTGGAATGATGGTTGTTACTTTTGACTTTTACTAGTTGTGACTTAAGAGACTAACCTAGATGTTGACTTTAGCTATGGTGACTTGATTAGCATGGTGGGACCCTAGTCTAACATAAGTCAACCCAAGTTAAGTTATTTAGAATCAAGTTTCATGTAGAGAATAAATGATTAGGTTCATAGGCTTTTGACTAAATGAGTGATTCCTTTACCATTGAAACTTGGCCCAAGCCCATTAGTCATAACCCTAACCCTAATTTTTCCCCTTTATGGCCAGCCACATAGGGATCCCAACCCTATATAATACCTCTTCCTTTGGTTCTTGCCTCTTTTGTATTGAATCAACACTTGGAAAAGGAAAGGTATTGCCATTCTTCCCCAATCCCTAACTTTTCCATTTTAATTCCTTTTTAACTCTAATTTCTTGCATTAGAATCTAATACTCCTCTATTTTCTGATTATGGAGAGTAATCTCAGCTTTTGAACAATTTGGGGATTTGGGCTAGCAAGGAGGATCACTCTATTTTGGGGCTTTTCTTGCCATTTGACACACTATAGGTAAACCCTCTAAATTGTATTTTTATTCTGATTTCTTTACATATTAGGCAAGATATAGGTGTCCCCTAGCTGTCCCTCATGTTTGGTAGGAAACCGTGTCCATTTGGTGTCCGTATCGGATACGTGTCTATGTGTATGTACAAGTATTTGTTGAAATGCCACTGTGGACTGTTTGTTCTTGTTTTTTAAAAAAAATTACAGATTTGGAAAGCCCTATATATGGGGATTAATTTTATAGGTGACTGAGCATGATTTGGGGTTGTATTCGAGTCCAAAATGGATACGGACACGCAGCACGAGACCCCCGTGCTGTGCCCTGCTACCCGACACCAAATTCTCACTGTACAGGACACGGGGACACATGAAACTTGACACGAAGGTGGAGGACATGTCTGTCGACATGTTCCTAGAGTTTCATGATGTTTCATATCATGTCGAGTGAGCATTCGTGTCTGCACTAAATTCGTACTACACTTGGACACTTTTAAAACACGCTCTGATACTCACTGTTTGACACGACACGACATGACGTAGACCTAATACAGACACTTAGACATGACCACCTAGACCTAGGCTACCTAGATACTTAACCACGAGACCCCTAGTGGCTTGTGTCGTGTCCTAGTGGACACGACATACCAGCATGAGACTGTGCTGAGCACAGTTTTGATACTGAGTTCGACCCCCCTATTTAGACACAATTTTGACTCATTATTGACACGGGGACACGTGTGTGTGTTAAACACCTGACCACCCCCCCTAACATGTGTGTTTGGTTCGATATTTGTATTAAGTTTAGGTTTGAGATTACGGTTCTTGGATTTGACTGATACATATAAACATGGATTTCATATTAATTGTTAACTGAGTGTTTGGGGTTTTATGTTAATTGGTTTTGGGATTGAATGCAATATATATATACAAACTGGAATTTGGATTTGAATGTCAGAAATCTGAGATATTGGAATCAACATTCGAATTCCTGAGTTCATAGTTCCTAGGAAGATAATTCCATTTTCTCACTCAGTCTACTATCTTTACTAATCAGTCAATACCTTGGCTTGTATACCAGTTATCTATGTGGTTCAGTCCATTTCCCATTTGATGAGTCCTTCTATTTTCTGTGCAGACCATTTATGTTTGATGTTCTGTCCGTATACGCATACATATCAACCATTCATATAAGATTACCTTAGTTCAGTTCCATGAACTTGGTAATAAAACCTAGAGCTTCCTCATTGTATCCTTATTGCCTACTTGTCCCAGTCATGTATGCTATACTTGTTATCAGTAAGAAGTTTGTTTCAGTCATTACATCCTGTCTATAGGCCAATGTGTATTGATTTTGGGGCAGTAGCCTTAAGCCACTTTTCCTGTGACGGGCTTTAGGGGTCTTTCCTGGCCATGGGCAGGCTAGGAAGTGAGCTATAGGCATTGCCTGGTTGTACTGCCATCGGCCAGGGTATTTAGTGGATAGTATGTGGTGAGTTAGAGAGATGTGCAGCAGTGTAGGTCATCATTTTGCTTAGTATATGTGAGTGTATTAGGTACCAGTATGAACCAGAGGTTAGGTTGTGAGCTAGTGTCAGTGTAATAAAGATTAGAGAGCTAGTTTAGAGGATATGTATAAAGTATTTGAGAAGTGTTAGTTTGGGAGCTTGGTTGGTTATTGGCAGCAAGCCTCTTGGGCCAAGCTTGTGCAGGCTATGTTTGACCCTTGAGTGAGTTGTGTTGAGTTGAGTGATGGGGTTGGGTAAGCTATTACAATAGAGCATGTGTAGTCAATATAAGAATTACCTAGAGAAGCCTAGTATTGGCTAGGATATATTATATATATGTTGACAGATGGTTGTAGTTATCAGTCCACCAGTATGGCCTTTGGTATGGAGGTATCATGTATGAAACTATATGATAAGTATGGTAGTAGTAGTTGATTTATACCAAGATATAAGTTATAAGGATACTTGAGATATCTTATAAATATATTCATATTATAGGATTAGGAGACTATGGTAATTGATGTGAATATGTCATGAGAGGTATCTTAGAGTATATGGGATGCATTAGATATGGATGTTGGGGTAGCCTAAGCATTGAATATGTATATGTATATATATATATATATATATATGTATATATATATATATATATATATATATATATATATATATATATATATATATATATATATATATATATATATATATATTTTATATATATTTTTATATATATATATATATATATATATATAAAAATATATATAAAAATATATATATATATATATATATATATATATATATATATATATATATATTTTTATTTTATATATATATATATATATATTATATATATATATATATATATATATATATATATATATATATATATATATATATATATATATATATATATATATATATATATATATATATATATATGTATATATATATTTTATAAATATATATATATATATATATATATATATATATATATATATATATATATATATATATGATGTAGGTTTAATTGATATTCTAGAAAAGGTTTTGGTTTAAGACTTGAATTAGAATTCATGAATCTAGCTTGATATAGGGTTTGACTAGATAGTTAACCCTAGATGAGCCTTGACCTAGTTTGACTAGATGTTGACTTGGTTTGACCCAGAGTTGACCAAGTTTGACTTTGACCTAGATTGACCTAGAAATTATGTAGATTGCATCGTAAACTTCATTTACCTTATTTTAAACACATTATAACCTGTACTGCTCTATTTAGGACATTGTGACTACGGTGCAGACATCTGATATTACACTACTCTTTTCAGAGTATCAGGCGAGTATATTCTCTGATAGTTCTCTCATTTATTTGTCAATTACTGTACTTCAGTACTAGTTAGTTTTATGTGATTCTCTGTTACAACATGTATGGATATTTCTGGATTCATGTATGCGACACACATACCATATTGTCTGGCCTCTATTACTGAAATTATTCTGGAATCATTGCTAGTATCATCATGTTTGGCTGGACTCATCTTAATTCTCGTATCGAATTCTGGATTCACTTGTATTGCGGGGCAGGAAAATATTGAGTAAGACATGTAGTCATACCCCAAATCTAGAATCTCCCAACTGGAATCTACTGGAAGCATAGCCTTCTCTCGCCTGATCAGTGAGTGATATGCCTGATACCTACAGCCATTTACATGTCGATCTCAGTATTTTAAAACACACTATTAGAATATAGCTGGTCTCACCTGGATTCTTGATCACTGACTAGAATCATCTTGTACTGGATTCATCTTGTATTAGATTCGTCCCGTACTGGATTTACATAGGATTTACACTTGTTTTACATTTACTGTCTGGACTTATCATGTTTCTCTAGTTCAGTTAGAATTTTATTTTACAGTATTCATTGCCATGATTCTTCTCTTGTTTAGTTACCTTACTTTCCTTGTATCTTAACTGTTTTTCTATACCATCATCTGAATATAAGCTACCTTGTTCATCAATAAAACTGTCTATAACTGCTTTATAGTTCTCTGTCATTTACTTAGGTTTTCTAGATAAGTTGTACTCGTTCCTGTCCTGACTGGACCTGTTGAAAATTTTATAGATGATTGCCCTGAGGACACTTGCCCTACTTACTATGGACCAGGAGATGTTTTTGCTACCTTTGGCCTCGACACTCAGAGTGATCGGGAGACTAGCTAGTTGACTTGGTTTAGTTTCATGTTTTAGAACTTGAATTGTAATAAGTTGAGATATGTTTTGTTTTGAGATTGTTTGAGATTATTATTATTTAGTAATTGGCTTTTGTTGTTATTATTTAGTCTTAGTTATAAACTTCTGTGTTATCATATCGTGCTTAGACTGTGATTGAGATTTTATTATATCTATACTTGTCCTCCGTTCGGAGTTGAGATTTTGACAAGTACATTATATAATTGCGTGAGTTATTGGTTAAATAGTGATGTCACTTCCCGTTCCCAGAATACGTATTTATTTAATATTTATCATGTATTATTCTGTATTTAAATTCCTTTAATTTCATGTTAATTAATTTCTTGCAATTTTATTTCTGTATTTTACTTTCTGCTTTTATACTCTGCTTTAGCTTTGCTTTGGGTTCGACTTGGATTGGTTAATTATGTTGGTTCATCATGAACCGAAACAAACCCCCACCTACCACCACCCCTTCATTTAAAGCCCATCCCCTTTCTTTCTCTTCATTACTTCACCACTACTCTTCTTACTTTTCTTCTTCCTCATAAACTCTTCCCCACCAACCAGCCGCCTAGGCAAGTGCCAACTTGCTTCTTGATGGATCTCCATTTTTGTTGTTTCATTGTCTTTCTCTCAAGATTCTTAGAAACTTTAGTACTTAGCATTTTCAATTTCCATGGCTCATTTCATGTAGATCTAAGTTTAATGCATCATCGGATTTCTTGGGTTTTGATATAGTAACTTTGTTATTTTTCAAGTTTTGATGGTTCCATGTTGTAGAGAATTTCGTTCTACCCTATTTTGACCTATGGAAGTCCAGATTTAGGCTTGGAATGAAGGATTTAGAGAGCTTGGAAGCAATGGCTTCCATAGTTCTGTTCTCAGGAAATTCGGATAAGAAAATCAAATTTCTGGCCGCATGAGCAAATTCTGGCCGCATGAGCAATTTCTGGCCGCATGAGCAAATTCTGGCCGCATGAGCAAATTCTGGCCGCATGAGCAATTTCTGGCCACATGAGCAAATCCTGGCCGCATGAGCTTTTATTTTCCCAGCCGCATAAACCCTAACCCATAATGTCTTTTAGCTGATTCTGTCCCGAGTTGACATTAATTAACATTGATTGTTATCTTGGCATTAATTAACATTGATTGTGACCTTGACTAATAATTGATCATGCGTTCCAAGTTGGAACTAAGAGACTGGCTAGTCGTCTTATTAAATTGAATGAATGAGACACGTTCATATGAACTATGAACTATTGCAATTGACTGGCTGATCCCGAATATTGGCATATAGATACATGCATGCTTCAATTTATTTACTTATTTTACAAAAGCAGCATGTGTACTTTATGGTCAAGGTATGATTATTTCATGGCTAGTTTTTGATTGTTGTATTACGCTATGTAAGACCTACAACCTAACCGCACGGGTTTCGTTGTAGAGATGTGCATATCGTACCCCGTACGAAAGTACTCATTCTGAATGACCATGATCCACGGCATGGGATTTCACTCAACATAGAGGCTATTAAGTTAAATAAAATAATGATTGCATGGAAAGAATGGATTCCCGAGTTCTTACATGGCAGCCCTCTTTGGGACTATTAAGTGCCCGACAGGCCGGCTGGTTCCCACAGATACTGCAAATCTGCCACACGGGCAGGGAGCGATATCTGCTTATATTATTTATTGTATATTGTATATTGATGACGGGCATCCCGCTGGGACTCGTCTAATTCATGATTGGCGCAATTGATTGATTGGGTAGACTAGCCTTGCTCGTACATAGTAAGAACTGAGGAATCCTTATTGCATATTCCCAGGATAACTTAGAACTCACAGTAGCAAGCCGTAGTAGTTGCATGGCCGTTTAAATTGATTTATTTGTGTACTCTGTTAAGTAACTGAGATGATCAGAATGTCAGGGCATGACGGGCCAACTTCTGTCCTTGTTTGGTTGGGAGGTTGGTTCGAAGTGTCGTGATGTTATGCGAATCCCAGTGGCAAGCAGAGATCTACTTATCATATTCTCTTATTACTGGTTTTAATTTCTTATATCGTGCTTCCTTACGGTACTTGCTATTAGAGGTCTAACCTCTCTGGTTTTGCATGGCCAGATTTAGAGCCGGTCCCCGAGGACTCAGCTTACTTCCACCTCCAAAATGGTCAATACTAGAGGGATGATCGCAGGAGGACTCGAGTGGGTTTCTTACTTTCCCGCTCGTTTTATTATTTACTTTATACATTACCGTTTGGCACCGATATGTTAGTCGGATTGTCTTGTACTTACTTTTACATAATTGCAATTAAGTCAGACTGCAGCTGATAAAAATTGTGTATACTTTACTACATCATCTGGCTATGTTTTGTAAAGCCAGATCTCAAGAGCACTTTGACTGAGCATTTGGGACGCCTTACTGCTTTATCTCACATATTCTCTATTACTGTTTCTTGCTTGAATGATTGAGACAATAGATGTGAAGCGACCATAGTGAGAGTTTCAAGTAGTATGCACCCCCTCGTCTTTTAGACAGCATTGATCGTATTATACGGTATTCATCTACCCGTAATACGTAGCTGGCTGAGTCATTCCCCCGCTATCTAGTATTCTGGTTCTGGGGCGTGACAAGGTTTTAGTGGTGGCCCATGCAGGTCTAATTTCAGACTTGTGGGGTGTTTCGATTTATAGGATGTCTCAAATCACACATGTTCCCCTTGATCTCATGATTCGTTGATTCTCAACCCTAGCTTGCATTCTGGTATCCTTTGATTCCGTTGATCCTTCATGTTCGGTCGTTTGATTGTTCGCTTGTCCCTTTTCTTAGGGGCACTTCGTCTGCATCTGTCAGAACTGGACAGCAACAACAAGGGCAACATGGACAACATGACTAGGTTGGTCAGCTACAAGGGCCAGAACTACCTCAAGAGACTATCCAAGAAGAAGTAATAGTGGAACCAGCAGCTGGACCGCAGTATCCGGAGGTTCCTACACTGCCCATAGTTCTACCTACCCAGTGGAAGTGGACACACCGGCCCTTCTGGAGATCATGAGAGGGATGATGGCTACTCAGCAATACCAGATGTTAGCCCAGCAGCGCATGCACGCTCAGTTACAAGAGCAGTGCTACTCAACCAAGGATTGCAGACGGCTTTGAAAAGAGGGGCGAGGACAGATTCAGGAGCATCAACCAGATTTTGTAAGTACAACCCCTGCCGTTTTGAAGGCACAGAAGATGCCATCTCAGCAGATGCGTGGCTTAAGGATATTGAGGCTATTTTGACAGCCGCTAAGGTGCCGGCAGAAGAACGTGTGGATCAGGTGAAGTTGTTACTTCAGGATCTCACACCTGATTGGTGGGAATCAGAGGAAGTAGGCATCAGACGTCCTGTTGCTTGGGACAATTTTACTGCAAGATTCAAGATGAAGTACTACGGAGTTGTGGCGTAGTTTGAGCTACAACAGAAGTTTTTCAACCTCAGACAGGCTGGCAAAACTGTAGATGCTTATGCAGCGGAGTTCTGTAGATTGAGTAAGTTCTCCCCAAAGATGGTAGCAATGGAGAGCCAGAGGGCTATGAGGTTCCAGCAAGGGTTTCATCTTGAGCTCTTATAATTGATAGAGGGACACAATTATCAGACTTTTGATGAGGTATTGACGGCAACCCGAAGGCATGAGAACACCATTTAGAGGATCACGGCACGGACTAGAGGTCAGAAGAGATCCCACAGTCAGATTGAAGGAGGAGGGGGAGTAACACCCCAAACAATAGCACCATCCCTTGGCATTCGCATTCACGATGTGGCAATACGAGGACCAGCACCACCACCCAGGCAGCAGCAACAGCAACAGAGGAAGAACCAGCAACCCCCAGCAGGCTGCACTTATTGTGGAAAAGTAGAACACACTAGAGATGTGTGTCGGACATTGAACGGACAGTGTTTGATATGTGGAAGCCCAGATCATCAGGTTACCACCTGTTCTATGAATTCGAGGTCAGGAGGACCAGTACAACAATTTCCTGCTCTGCCAGCACCAGGGGCAGGCCAGTATCGAGGACCAGCGGTGGCAGTGAGACCGTTGGCACAGCGCCCGTTCATGTTACAGGCTCAGATGTTTTGACAGCAGGGACCGCCGATGCAGCAACACCAGCATAGACCACCCCAGCATCATCAAGGCAGGGGCCAGCAGCAGCACTAGGCTAGGCCGCAACATGGGAACCAACAAGGAGGTCGAGGGCAGGCATTCACTCTGTCCTTAGAGGAGGCATTAACATCTGGAGATGTTGTGGTAGGTAACATTCTCGTCGCCTCATATCCTGCAGTAGCATTGTTTGATTCGGGAGCATCACACTCATTTATATCTGCACAATTTGTAACACGGCTAGGAATGGAGTTCGAGGCATTGCCAGGAAGGTTAAATATACTCACTGATAATGGGCTCGTAGGACTTAGTAGAGTTATTCTAGCATGTAGTATTGTAGTTTGCGGGCATTCCTTACCCGCCCGGTTGATAGAATTTCCTGTGGGAAATTTTGACGTTATCTTAGGCATGGACTGGCTGAAAGATAATCATGCGATAATAGATTGTCATAGAGGGAGTATATCTTTTGATATTCTAGGCATGAAGCGGTTCACCTTAGTCAGATCAGTGGCAACGCAACAAGAGCAGGGAGTAGTAACGGCAATGGAAGAAGTTCAAGTTCCGAAGGTAGTTGAAGAGTTTCTAGACGTATTTCTCGAAGAACTTCCAGGTCTACCACCAGTTAGGGATATTGAGTTCAGTATAGAATTGGTACCTGGAACTAAACCGATATCAGACCGAGTTTACAGAATGGCAAATTCAGAGCAGGCCAAGGTATATCAGCACATAGAGGAATTGAAAGAGAAGAAGTTCATCCAAGCTAGCATATCACCATGGGTAGCACCAGTAGTACTTGTAGAGAAGAAGGATGGGTCATCCAGATTGTGCATCGATTATAAGAAGCTTAACGCGGCAACAGTAAAGAACAAGTACCCACTACCCAGGATCGATGACTTGTTTGATCAGTTGAGCAGAGCTAGAGTTTTCTTCAAGATAGATCTTCGTTCAGGGTATCACCAAGTGAGGGTTCGGAAGGAGGATATTCCCAAGACAGCATTCAGGTCGAAGTATGGGCATTATGAATTCTTGGTAATGCCGTTTGGTTTGACCAATGCTCCAGTAATATTTATGGATTTGATGAACCGCATCTTTATGCCGTACTTAGATCAGTTTATCGTTGTGTTTCTTGACGACATTCTCGTATACTCTGCCAGTGAAGAGGAGCATGAAGACCACCTCCGGAAGGTGTTACAGGTTCTGAGAGAGAACCAGTTGTATGCCAAGCTCAGCAAGTGTGAGTTCTGGACGGAGCACATTTCATTTTTGGGTCACATCATATCAGGAGCTGGAGTAGCATTAGATCCCAAGAAGGTAGAAACAGTAGAGAGTTGGCCAGTACCCAAGACCGTAGCTGATGTGCAGAGTTTCTTGGGATTGGCAGGATATTACAGAAGATTTGTATCAGACTTTGCAAGACTTTCAGTACCCATGACCCGCTTGACACGGAAGGACGTGCCATTCGTCTGGTCGGCAGAATGCCAGACATCATTTGAGAATCTAAAACAGAAGTTGATATCAGTGCCTATTCTTACATTACCCGTTGGACCTGGAGATTTTATAGTATATTGTGATGCGTCAGGAAAAGGATTTGGGTGCGTCCTCATGCAATATGGGAAGGTGATAGCATACGCATCTAGGCAACTTCGAGACCATGAGAAGAATTATCCCACTCATGACTTGGAGTTGGCAGCAGTAGTATTTGCTTTGAAGCTATGGAGGCATTACTTATATGGTGACTGAGTGGACATGTACACAGACCATAAAAGTCTAAAGTACAGCTTTACTCAGAAGAAGATGAACATGAGACAGAGAAGATGGTTCGAGTTGATCAAGGATTACGACGTGGAGCTTCAGTATCATCCAGGCAAGGCTAATGTGGTAGCAGATGCTCTTAGTAGGAGAGACGACGCATTTATGTTGACAACACAGAGACATATCTTAGAAGACCTTCAGGAGATGGACATCAAAGTTGTACTTCCTAGTGATGTAGGAGTTCTAACAAGTCTATAAGTTCAATCTGACTTGGTAGACAGGATCAAGACAGCTCAGGCAAAGGACCCAAGGATTCAGAAGCTTAGGGCAGAATGTGAGTCAGGACTCAGAAAGGAGATGCAAATCCATAAAGATGGTATGCTTAGGTTTGGATCACGCCTATGTATGCCTAGTAGAGATATTAGACAGGTGGTTATGGCAGAAGTCCACAGTTCTCAGTATTCTATACACCTTGGAGGGACCAAGATGTGCCAAGATATCAAGCAGTACTTTTGGTGGAACGGGATGAAAAGGGAGATAGCTAGATTCATTTCCCGTTGCTTGATATGTCAGCAAGTGAAGGCAGAACAACAGGGGCCAGCTAGATTATTGCAACCGCTTGCTATTCCGGAATGGAAGTAGGAACATGTTACCATGGACTTTGTGACCGATTTACCGAGATCACCAAGTGGTAAAGATGCTATTTGGGTGATAGTGGACCGGCTTACAAAGGTGGCACACTTTTTTCCTTTCATAGTAGGGCAATCTACAGAAAAGTTGGCAGAGTTGTATATGCAACAGATATTCAGGCAGCATAGAGTCCCTGTCAGTATTGTGTTAGACAGAGATACCCGTTTTATATCACATTTTTGGAAGAGTTTACATCATAGTCTGGGTACCAAGTTAAGATTTAGCACGGCTTACCATCCACAGACGAACGGGCAATAAGAAAGAACAATTCAGACCTTAGAAGACATGTTGCGAGCTTGCACCCTAGATTTTGGAGGATCTTGGGAGAGCCACCTGCACTTAGTCGAATTCTCATACAACAAAAGTTATCAAGCCAGTATCCAGATGGCGCCATTCGAAGCTCTATATGGTAAGAAGTGTAGGTCGCCACTAGCATGGGATGATATCGGGGAGAGAAAGATCCTAGGCCCAGAATAATTATTCAAACAGTTGAATTGGTTAAGGAAATTAGAGAGCGACTTCGAGTTGCGCAAGATCGGCATCGTCATTGGACGAACCAGCATCGTAGGCCACTAGAGTTTTCTGTTGGGGACCACGTGTTCTTGAGAATCTCACCTACCCGTGGGGTCATTAGGTTTGGCGTTCGCGGGAAGTTGAGTCCGCGGTACGTGGGCCCATTTATTATCCTTGATAGGGTAGGCGATGTTGCTTATCGTTTATCCCTTCCACCTTCGTTACGAGAGGTGCATGACGTATTTCATGTATCTCAGTTACGAAGGTATGTATCAAACCCAAGCTATATCCTTGATCATTCTGAGCTGGTTGTTGGTACCAACTTGTCTTACGAGGAGCAGTCGGTGTCCATTTTGGACCGAAGAGAGAAGATACTCAAGAACCGAACAATTAGTCTTGTCCGGGTTGCTTGGGGTCATCACTCTTTAGGGGAGTCAACGTGGGAATGTGAGGATGATATCCGATCACGGTATCCGCACCTGTTTGACTCACAAGGTATATCTCTTTCTGTATACCTTGATTGTTTTAACTCCTCATGCTTGTCACCTTATGAATAAAATTGTTTGGTGTCGTCGATAGTTAAACATAGATACGTTATTTGCTACTTGACATTATGAAATGATTGCTTACTCAATTGCTTATGCTTAGATTAGTTTAGCTTTGATGTTCCTATCCTGCTTGGATTTGAAATTCCAAGGACGAAATTTTTTTCTAAGGAGGGTAGAGTTGTCACTTCCCATTCCCAGAATACGTATTTATTTAATATTTATCATGTATTATTCTGTATTTAAATCCCTTTAATTTTATGTTAATTAATTTTCTGTAATTTTATTTCTGTATTTTACTTTCTGCTTTTATACTCTACTTTAGCTTTGCTTTAGGTTCGACTTGGATTGGTTTAATTATGTTGGTTCATCATGAACCGAAACAAACCCCCATCTACCACCACCCCTTCATTTAAAGCCCATCCCCTTTCTCTCTCTTTATTACTTCACCATTACTCTTCTTACTCTTCTTCTTCCTCATAAACTCTTTCCCACCTACCAGCCGCCTAGGCAAGTGCCAACTTGCTTCTTGATGGATCTCCATTTTTGTTGTTTCATTGTCTTCCTTTCAAGATTCTTAGATACTTTAGTACTTAGCATTTTCAATTTCTATGGCTCATTTCATGTAGATCTAAGTTTAATGCATCTTCGGATTTCTTGGGTTTTGATCTAGTAACTTTGTTATTTTTCAAGTTTTGATGGTTCCATGTTGTAGAGAATTTTGTTCTACCCCATTTTGACCTATGGAAGTCCAGATTTGGGCTTGGAATGAAGGATTTAGAGAGCTTGGAAGCAATGGCTTCCATGGTTCTGTTCTCAGGAAATTTGGAGAAGAAAATCAAATTTCTGGCCGCATGAGCAAATTATGGCCGCATGAGCAATTTCTGGCCGTATGAGCAAATTCTGGCCGCATGAGCAAATTCTGGCCGCATGAGCAATTTCTAGCCGCATGAGCAAATTCTGGCCGCATGAGCAAATCCTGGCCGCATGAGCTTTTATTTTCCCAGCCGCATAAACCCTAACCCATAATGTCTTTTAGCTGATTCTGTCCCGAGTTGACATTAATTAACATTGATTGTTATCTTGGCATTAATTAACATTGATTGTGACCTTGACTAATAATTGATCATGCGTTCCAAGTTGGAACTAAGTGACTGGCTAGTCGTCTTATTAAATTGAATGAACGAGACACGTTTATATGAACTATGAACTATTGTAATCGAGTGGCTGATCCCGAATATTGGCATATAGATACATGCAGGCTTCAATTTATTTACTTATTTTATAAAAGCAGCATGTGTACTTTATGGTCAAGACATGATTATTTCGTGGCTAGTTTTTGATTGTTGCATTACGCTATGTAAGACCTACAACCTAACCGCACGGGTATCGTTGTAGAGATGTGCATATCGTACCCCGTACGAAAGTACTCATTCTGAATGACCATGATCTACGGTATGGGATTTCACTCAACATAGAGGCTATTAAGTTAAATAAAATAATGATTGCATGGAAAGAATGGATTCCCGAGTTCTTAAATGGCAGCCCTCTTTAGGACTATTAAGTGCCCGACAGGCCGGTAGGTTCCCACAGATACTACAAATCTGCCACACGGGCATGGAGCGGTATCTGCTTATATTATTTATTGTATATTGATGACGGGCGTCCCGCTGGGACTCGTCTAATTCATGATTGGCACAATTGATTGATTGGGTAGACTAGCCTTGCTCGTACATAGTAAGAACTGAAGAATCCTTATTGCATATTCCCAGGATAACTTGGAACTCACAGTAACAAGCCATAGTAGTTGCATGGCCGTTTAAATTGATTTGTTTGTGTACTGTATCTACTCTGTTAACTAACTGAGATGATCAGAATATCAGGGCATGACGGGCCAACTTCTGTCCTTATTTGGTTGGGAGGTTGGTTCGAAGTGTCGTGATGTTATGCGAATCCCAGTGGCAAGCAGAGATCTACTTATCATATTCTCTTATTACTGGTTTTAATTCCTCATATCGTGCTTCCTTGCGGTACTTGCTATTTGTAACACCCATATTCGGAATACGTATTTTATCAGGCGTATACGTATTTCGGACCTGTATTTTATTTTCTCAGATTTTGGCCTGTACTTGTAATTGGCTTGACTTGCAGATTTTGGTTCTCGTAATTGGGTTTTACCTGGCTTGGTTTATTTTATGGAGGAGAATTGGTTTAATTGGTTGGTTTGGTTTAAATGCATTGGAACACCTTAGCCTATACTCCACCCTCAACACAACACACCCACCTCCATTAAATCCCACATAACTTTTCTCTCTCCTCTTTATTTTTCATTTACTTCTCCATCTTCTTCTTCTTCCTTCCTCTACACAACTCACCAACACCCATAGGCAAGTACACCTTGCCACCACATGAGAACCACATTTTATTTGTTCATTAGCTAGATTAGGCCATGGTGATCAACATTAGAACTTGACATTTTGTGATTTGGAGTCTCCATTGTTCTAGATCTAGGTTTTAACTATTTTCGGATTTACATGGTTTTGTTCTATTTTGTTGGATTTTTGTGGGTTTTGATGCTTCCATGTGGAAGAGAATTCAATTTTACTCAAGTTAGAACTTTGAAAATCTAGATTTGGCTTTGATTTGACAAAGATATGAAAATTTGAATTCTTGGTGTTCTTCTCGGCCTAGAGTAGCAGCCTGCAGCCTGCGCTCTTTAGCGCAGTGCTGGACTGCGCAGCCCCTCTCGGCCTGCGCTCTTTAGCGCAGTGCCGACCGCGCAGCTTGCCCTATGGTGTACTGCGCTCAGCCCCATGCGCCAACCATTCCTGCGCACTTCACCCTGCGCAGTTCACTCCTGCGCAATCCACCCCTGCACAATCCACCCATGCTCAGTTCACTCTTGCGCAGTCTGCTCCTGCGCAATCCACCCCTGTGCAGTTCACTCCTGCGCAGTCTGTTCATGCGCAATCTGCCCCTGCGCCCTGTGCCCCTGCGCACTTGGCACCCTACGCAGCTGACACCTGCGCAATCCAACTCCCTGAACCCTTGCGCAATCTGTCCAATCATGGAGATTTGGTTTTATTTTCCTTAAACTTGGCTCTTCTATAGCCCTATACATTGATATTTTATTAGATATTTTACGCCCATTTTATATCCTTACGCCTTTTGTCATGAACTTGATTTTACCTAATATGTTTGGAATGACTATTGTACATGGCATGGTATGACAAGGAACTAGCCTAACACGACAGTGACCCGTAGTGGTGCACTCCTGACATGACCAACCTGACATGAGAGTGGCCCGTCGTGGCGCACTCCTAACAAGTACCCTGACATGATTTACCTTGATAACTTGATAGTGGCCCGTGGCGGCGCACTCCTGACTTGACTTGACTTGTAACTTGTAACTTGTAACTTGACTTGACTTGATGCTGTTGCGACAGCTAACTTGACTCGTATAATCAACTTGACACCGTGGGTGTTCCTGCTTGCTTGCTTGTGCAATCCACTTGTCTTGTCTTGCATCATGTCTAGGACGTGACTCCCTGGTTCCCACGGTCAGGGATTTATACTGAATATGGATTAGGCTAATGACTAGATCAAACTATAGTTCATGGAGAATTTCCAGTCACAGGCAATCTCGTTATCTGGGCACTCTTAATTGGACTTGTAGCTTGCCGACGAGTAGAGCACATTTCCAGCGCACTGTCATGTGTTGCACCCTCTAAGTCACCTAAGGGTATATTGTCTCCGGGGCAATGTACTCAACCATACTCTCAACCCGCGGAAGGATAACTGGATGGTCTGCAGGGCTTGGGACGGGAAAATTCTTATTGCATCTTGTTAGTAATTAGGCTTGTGATAACCCTAGTTAGTTAAAGTAGTAAGCCGTAGAATTTGCTTGGTCGCTTGTGAATGGATGATGTCTATGCCCTGTCTAAGTCTTGTCTAGTCCCTGTACCCTGGTACTCCTGAACATGATTGTTTTACTTGCTTCAACAATAATTGGGTAGAGACAAGAAGCTATTCAGGCGAAGGGTTACAACCCCGGTCCTTGTTTGGTTTACGGGTTGTAACCTGGTTTCCAGAATGGTTCCATGTCCCTAGTCGTTTATTGCCCTGACGTGTTCTTTATTACTTGTACTTTTCTTTCATTTTCTTATGTTCTGATATGCTGGCTTTTGTTCTTATTTCGTGGCCTCCTTGTGGCACTTGCTCTTTCTGGGGTTTGACCCAGCTGGTTTTGTATGGCCAGATTTCGGAGCAGCTCCCGAGGATCTACCGAATCTCTAGCCCGATGGTGGCGACTAGAAGGAACCCGGGCTACGAGTGGGTTTTCTATTTTGTTTCGCTCACTCTATTGTAAATTTATTCTTTTGAGGCGTTTAGCCGACGAGCACCTGTTAGTTCGATGCACTTTTACTTACTGTCTGCCTACGGGCTGTAAACATGAATAATAAATCCTAGGGTTGATCATGTATGACTTAACTTTTGCTAGTCCTAGCATTTTGTACGACTAGCTTCATGATCAGCTGAGATGTAATATTTGGGACGCCTTTTATTGTATATTTGGTGGTCAAACATCTTATAATTATATTATTTGCTGGAGATTGAGACAGTAGGCTTGACCTTAAGAGACTGTTGGCTTGTAGTAAACCCTCATTTCTAGACAGTCGTGACCGTATAGTTGAGATGTATTCTATTTCAATATACATAGCTGGCTATGTTCGCTTCCGCTCTCCAGTATTCTGGTTCTGGGGCGTGACATGGTTTAAGTGGTGGCCCATGCAGGTCTTGTCAATCAAAAAATGTGAGGGTTTACCTAATAGATGTCTCAATCAGTATTCGCCCTTGATCTCCGCCCGTATTTTTAAATCCCTGAAATTCTTGCCCTGATCACATGCTTGTATCGTTGATCTGTCATGGTCCTTCCTTATTATTTCCCTGTGTTGTCTTCTTCAGCGGCACTGTACCTGACCCCGTCGATCAGCAAGGTGGAGCACCTCCTGTGGACCAGCAGCAACCTGGAGATCAAGCCCAGCACTCCGGAGTAGCCTCCAGAGTTATACCTTCTGGAGGAGAGCCCCCAGTTCAGCCCGTTCAACCTGCCGAACCAGATGATAGCACCTTGGTAGGTCTCATCAGGGCCTTGATAACTTCTCAAGATCGCAGAGGAGACGCCTTGCACCAGACAGTGGCAGATGCTTTGACCAGAGGCGATCATCCAGGGAACAGCGCGGCCAACAGCTTCAAGCGCCTGAACCCTCCATTCTTCGACGGCAGCGAAGATACGATTGTCGCGGACGCTTGGCTTCAGGATACCGAGGTGGTTCTGGAAGCAGCTAGGACACCTGAGAATGAGAAGGTGGCGGTGGTTCGCCTGCAGTTGTTGGACTTAGCTCGCAGTTGGTGGGCAACTCAGGCCATGGGATTAGTGGCACCCATTGCTTGGGCAGTATTTAGAGAGAGATTCCAGACGAAGTATTTCGATGCTGTGGCTCGGTACGACTTGCAGACCAGATTTACCAACTTGAAGCAAGGAGGCAGAACAGTCGACGGTTATGCGACTGAGTTTTCTAGACTCAGTAGGTTTGCCTCCACCTTGGTGGCAACCGAGTTTGATAGGGCCCAGCGGTTCCAGCAGGGACTGCATTTGGAGATCTTGTTGGCAGTCGAGCAGTTCGAGCACCAGACGTTCGATGCAGTATTGAGAGCGGCTAGGAGACATGAGTACACCTCCCAGCGGATCGTGGATAGGACCGAAGGTAGGAAGCGGTCCCACAGTCAGATGCAGCAATCATTAGCTCCAGCCCCAGCAGCTAGAAGTTTGACCATTGGAACCCTGAGGCGGGCGGCCTCAGTGACGTCGGTTCAGCATTCAACCCCGACGTACCCACAGCAGCAGAAGCAGAAGCAGACTTCCGCGATGGGATGTTCTCATTGCGAGAAGCCAGGCCATGTAGTGGCAGATTGTCGTAGGGCACAAGGATTGTGCCTGGCTTGTGGAGCGGCAGATCACAAGATAGGAGCCTGCCCGAATAGGGGTAGTTCGTCCTCTTCCAACCTAACCAGTCCATCGGTTAGGGGACCAGCACCTATACAGCAGCAGCAGTACCCGAGGCCATTGTTGCCTCAGGCCCAGTTATTCCAGCAGCAGTGTGCCCAGGCTCCAGTGCAGAGCAGGCAGAGAGGTTTCCAGCAGAGGGGACCCGCAGCTAGAGGTCAGGCCATGATGATGGCTATGAAAGAAGAAGTTGCACCAGGTGAGGTAGTGGCAGGTACTATTCTCGTCAACTCCTTTCCAGCATCAGTATTATTTGATTCTGGTGCATCGCATTCATTCATGTCTGCACGATTCGCGACACGGATAGGATTGGAGCCCGAGTCATTATCAGTGAGGCTCAATATACTTACTGGTAATGGTCATGTGGGAGTAGATCGAGTGTTTTCCTCGTGTCGGATCGTAGTTAGCGGTAGAGAGTTCCCCGCTAGATTTATAGAATTCCCTATGGCAGACTATGATGTAGTCTTAGGCATGGATTGGTTGAGGAACCAGTATGCTAGGATAGACTGCCATGTTGGCAGAGTTATTTTCAGCATTCCAGGCGAGCCAGAGTTTTCCTTTTCCAGAGGCGCGGTGGAGCCATCTTCTCCAGTATTGCGGATGGCAGTAGCAGCAGTGCAGTTGCCCAGGATAGTTGAAGAGTTTCCAGATGTCTTCCCAGAAGAGCTTCCAGGGATGCCGCCAGAGCGGGAGATCGAGTTCACTATAGACTTGATCCCCGGGACAGCACCAGTATCAGAGCGAGTCTACAGGATGGCGCCTTCAGAGTTGGAGATTTTGTACAAGATGATTGAAGAACTCAGGACCAAGGGATTCATTCGTGCAAGTAGATCACCTTGGGGAGCCCCGATGCTTCTTGTGAAAAAGAAGGATGGTACGTCCAGATTGTGTGTTGATTATCGTACCTTGAACTCAGTGACAATCAAGAACATATACCCTCTCCCGAGGATAGATGACTTGTTTGATCAACTCAAAGGGGCGTCAGTATTTTCGAAGATTGACTTGCGGTCAGGATACCACCAGATCAGAGTCAGAGAGCAGGACATCCCGAAGACAGCTTTTCGATCGAGGTATGGGCATTGGGAGTTCCTTGTTATGCCCTTTGGAGCGACCAATGCGCCGGCAGTATTCATGGACCTCATGAATCGCATTTTCATGCCTTACTTGGATCAGTTTGTGATTGTGTTCTTGGATGATATCCTGGTCTACAGCAAAAGTGAGGTAGAGCATGAGTAGCATCTCAGAATCGTCCTTCAGATTCTCAGGGAGCACCAGTTGTATGCCAAGTTTAGTAAATGCGAGTTCTGGCTCGATCGCATTTTGTACTTGGGTTATATCATCACCAGAGGAGGAGTAGAAGTGGATCCCCAGAAGATCGTGACCATTAAGACATGGCCAGTGCCCAGCACAGTTGCAGAAGTTCGCAGTTTCCTTGGATTGGCCGGCTACTACCGGCGATTCGTTTCAGATTTTGCAAAGATTTCAGTGCCGATGACCCAGTTGACCCACAAGGATGTGCAGTTTGCTTGGACAGCAGAGTGTCAGGAATCATTTGAGAAGTTGAAGCGAGGTTTGATAACGGCTCCCATTCTCACACTTCCAGATGGGACCGGAGGATTCACAGTTTATTACGACGCTTCAGGCAGAGGATTGGGGTGTGTCTTGATGCAGCATGGGAAGATAATATCTTATGCATCACGTCAACTTCGTGATCATGAGAAGAATTACCCGACCCATGACTTGGAACAAGCAGCAGTAGTGTTTGCACTTAAGTTGTGGCGGCACTACTTGTACGGAGATAGAGTGGAGATATTTACTGATCACAAGAGCCTGAAGTATGTTTTCACCCAGAAGGATCTTAACATGCGTCAGAGAAGGTGGCTAGAGCTACTTGTGGATTATGATGTTAACTTGCAGTATCATCCTGGGAAGGCCAACGTTGTAGCAGATGCGTTGAGCCGGAGAGCCGGAGTTTATTTCTTGACGGCGCAACCAGAGTTATTGGCAGATCTTCAGAAGATGGGAATCGAAGTGGTTCTTCCTACCAACGTGGCATTGATGGCCAGTCTACAGGTTCAGTCCAGCATAGTTGAGAGAATCCGGATGGCGCAGTCTACAGATTCCAAGCTTCAGCGACTCAGAGCAGAATGTGAGACAGGAAGAAGACCATAGTTATGTATCTATGAAGACGGTACACTTAGACATAGGAAGTGTCTTTGTGTACCCAGTGGAGATATCAGAGAGGAGATCATGACGGAGGCTCACAGTTCGCAGTATTCCATTCATCCTGGCGGTACAAAGATGTACCGTGATATCCGTCAGCACTTTTGGTGGAATGGCATGAAGAGGGAGATAGCTCGGTTTGTCTCTCGGTGTTTGGTTTGCCAACAAGTTAAAGCTGAACATCAGAGGCCCGCTGGACTTCTTCAGCCCTTGCCAATTCCAGAATGGAAGTGGGAGCATGTGACCATGGATTTTGTGACTGGCTTGCCTAGATCCCCAGCTGGTCGAGATGCTATTTGGGTTATAGTCGACCGGCTCACGAAGATGGCTCACCTTCTTCCCTTTAGAGTTGGTCAGTCTACATCTCAGTTGGCAGAGATGTACCTCAGACAGATTGTCAGGCTTTACGGTGTGCCCGTCAGTATTACCTCGGACCGAGATTCAAGGTTTATATCGCACTTTTGGCGTAGCTTGCAAGAGAGTTTGGGAACTCGTCTCCAGTTCAGTTCGGCATATCATCCGCAGACAGATGGCCAGTCGAAGCGCACAATCCAGACTCTTGAAGACATGTTGAGGTCTTGCACACTCGACTTCGGTGGTTCGTGGGAAGATCACCTGCACCTGGTGGAGTTCTCGTACAACAATAGCTTCCAGGCCAGCATCCAGATGGCACCGTTCGAGGCTTCGTATAGTAGGAAGTGTAGATCCCCGCTAGCATGGGATGATGTTGGAGAGAGGCAGATGCTCGGTCCAGAAATTATTGCCCAGACAGTTGTAGTGGTCAGAAGGATCAGAGATCGTCTTCGAGTTGCCCAAGATCGCCAGCGGCATTGGGCCGATGCTTATTGACGACCCCTAGAGTTTGCTATCGGCGACCATGTATTTCTTAGGATCTCGCCTAACCGCGGCGTCATTCGCTTTGGCGTACGGAGAAAGCTTAGTCCTAGGTATATAGGGCCGTTCGATATCCTGGAGCGAGTAGAAGATGTATCCTATCGTCTTGCTCTTCCGTCGTCGCTAAGTAAGGTGCATGATGTATTCCATGTGTCCCAATTACGACGGTATATCTCGGACCCGAGCCACATCCTAGAGCATTCGGAATTGGTTGTTGGTACCAACCTTTCGTATGAGGAGAGGCCCGTGTTTATATTGGACCGGAGAGAGAAGATACTCAAGAACAAGACTATTAGCTTAGTTCGCGTTGCTTGGGGTCATCACTCTCTAGGTGAGTCAACGTGGGAGCGTGAGGATGATATCCGATCGCGATATCCCTACCTGTTTGACTCGTAAGGTATAATGTCTTCCTTATGCCTTATGCCTTCCATCCTTGCTTACATGCGTGATTGTTTGATTGACTGCTTAGTATAGCTTGCATGTGAATAGTATAACTTGTCCTTGTCTCTCTAGCTCCTTGATTAAATTCTGAGGACGAAATTCTTTTAAGGTGGGTAGAGTTGTAACACCCATATTCGGAATACATATTTTATCAGGCGTATACGTATTTCGGACCTGTATTTTATTTTCTTAGATTTTGGCCTGTACTTGTAATTGGCTTGACTTGCAGATTTTGGTTCTCGTAATTGGGTTTTACCTGGCTTGGTTTATTTTGTGGAGGAGAATTGGTTTAATTGGTTGGTTTGGTTTAAATGCATTGGAACACCTTAGCCTATGCTCCACCCTCAACACAACACACCCACCTCCATTAAATCCCACATAACTTTTCTCTCTCCTCTTTATTTTTCATTTACTTCTCCATCTCCTCGTTCTTCCTTCCTCTACACAACTCACCAACACCATAGGCAAGTGCACCTTGCCACCACATGAGAACCACATTTTATTTGTTCATTAGCTAGATTAGGCCATGGTGATCAACATTAGAACTTGACATTTTGTGATTTGCAGTCTCCATTGTTCTAGATCTAGGTTTTAACTATTTTCGGATTTACATGGTTTTGATCTATTTTGTTGGATTTTTGTGGGTTTTGATGCTTCCATGTGGAAGAGAATTCAATTTTACTCAAGTTAGAACTTTGAAAATCTAGATTTGGCTTTGATTTGACAAAGATATGAAAATTTGAATTCTTGGTGTTCTTCTCGGCCTAGAGTAGCAGCCTGCAGCCTGCGCTCTTTAGCGCAGTGCTGGACTGCGCAGCCCCTCTCGGCCTGCGCTCTTTAGCGCAGTGCCGACCGCGCAGCTTGCCCTATGGTGTACTGCGCTCAGCCCCATGCGCCAACCATTCCTGCGCACTTCACCCTGCGCAGTTCACTCCTGCGCAATCCACCCCTGCACAATCCACCCATGCTCAGTTCACTCTTGCGCAGTCTGCTCCTGCGCAATCCACCCCTGTGCAGTTCACTCCTGCGCAGTCTGTTCATGCGCAATCTGCCCCTGCGCCCTGTGCCCCTGCGCACTTGGCACCCTACGCAGCTGACACCTGCGCAATCCAACTCCCTGAACCCTTGCGCAATCTGTCCAATCATGGAGATTTGGTTTTATTTTCCTTAAACTTGGCTCTTCTATAGCCCTATACATTGATATTTTATTAGATATTTTACGCCCATTTTATATCCTTACGCCTTTTGTCATGAACTTGATTTTACCTAATATGTTTGGAATGACTATTGTACATGGCATGGTATGACAAGGAACTAGCCTAACACGACAGTGACCCGTAGTGGTGCACTCCTGACATGACCAACCTGACATGAGAGTGGCCCGTCGTGGCGCACTCCTAACAAGTACCCTGACATGATTTACCTTGATAACTTGATAGTGGCCCGTGGCGGCGCACTCCTGACTTGACTTGACTTGTAACTTGTAACTTGTAACTTGACTTGACTTGATGCTGTTGCGACAGCTAACTTGACTCGTATAATCAACTTGACTCCGTGGGTGTTCCTGCTTGCTTGCTTGTGCAATCCACTTGTCTTGTCTTGCATCATGTCTAGGACGTGACTCCCTGGTTCCCACGGTCAGGGATTTATACTGAATATGGATTAGGCTAATGACTAGATCAAACTATAGTTCATGGAGAATTTCCAGTCACAGGCAATCTCGTTATCTGGGCACTCTTAATTGGACTTGTAGCTTGCCGACGAGTAGAGCACATTTCCAGCGCACTGTCATGTGTTGCACCCTCTAAGTCACCTAAGGGTATATTGTCTCCGGGGCAATGTACTCAACCATACTCTCAACCCGCGGAAGGATAACTGGATGGTCTGCAGGGCTTGGGACGGAGAAATTCTCATTGCATCTTGTTAGTAATTAGGCTTGTGATAACCCTAGTTAGTTAAAGTAGTAAGCCGTAGAATTTGCTTGGCCGCTTGTGAATGGATGATGTCTATGCCCTGTCTAAGTCTTGTCTAGTCCCTGTACCCTGGTACTCCTGAACATGATTGTTTTACTTGCTTTAACAATAATTGGGTAGAGACAAGAAGCTATTCAGGCGAAGGGTTACAACCCCGGTCCTTGTTTGGTTTACGGGTTGTAACCTGGTTTCCAGAATGGTTCCACGTCCCTAGTCGTTTATTGCCCTGACATGTTCTTTATTACTTGTACTTTTCTTTCATTTTTTTATGTTCTGATATGCTGGCTTTTGTTCTTATTTCGTGGCCTCCTTGTGGCACTTGCTCTTTCTGGGGTTTGACCCAGCTGGTTTTGTGTGGCCAGATTTCGGAGCAGCTTCCGAGGATCTACCGAACCTCCAGCCCGATGGTGGCGACTAGAAGGAACCCGAGCTACGAGTGGGTTTTCTATTTTGTTTCGCTCACTCTATTGTAAATTTATTCTTTTGAGGCGTTTAGCCGACGAGCTACTGTTAGCTCGATGCACTTTTACTTACTGTCTGCCTACGGGCTGTAAACATGATTAACAAATCCTAGGGTTGATTATGTATGACTTAACTCTTGCTAGTCCTAGCATTTTGTACGACTAGCTTCATGATCAGCTGATATGTAATATTTGGGACGCCTTTTATTGTATATTTGGTGGTCAAACATCTTGTAATTATATTATTTGCTGGAGATTGAGACAGTAGGCTTGACTTTAAGAGACTGTTGGCTTGTAGTAAACCCTCATATCTAGACAGCCGTGACCGTATAGTTGAGATGTATTCTATTTCAATATACGTAGCTGGCTATGCTCGCCCCCGCTCTCCAGTATTCTGGTTCTGGGGCGTGACATTATTATAGGTCTAACCTCTCTGGTTTTGCATGGCCAGATTTAGAGCCGGTCCCCGAGTACTCAGCTTACTTCTACCTCCAAGATGGTCAATACTAGAGGGATAATTGCAGGAGGACTCGAGTGGATTCCTTACTTCCCCGCTCGTTTTGTTATTTACTTTATACCTTACCGTTTGGTATCGACATGTTAGTCGGATTGTCTTGTACTTACTTTTACATAATTGTAATTAAGTTAGACTGCAGCTGATAACAATTGTGTATACTTTACTACATCATTTGGCTATGTTTTGTAAAGCCAGATCTCAAGAACATTTTGAGTGAGCGTTTGGGACGCCTTACTGCTTTATCTCATATGTTCTCTATTACTGTTTCTTGCTTGAATGATTGAGACAATAGATGTGAAGCGACCATAGTGAGACTTTCAAGTAGTATGCACCCCCTCGTCTTTTAGACAGCATTGATCGTATTATACGGTATTCATCTACCCGTAATACGTAGCTGGCTGAGTCATTCCCCTGCTCTCTAGTATTCTGGTTCTGGGGTGTGACAAGTGACCTAGAACAGCGTTCTACCGCCAACACTGCGGCGTAGGCTGGGCGCTATTATGTACTCATACCCTCACAGTGGGTGCGGGTTTTAACACTATTCATGTTAGTATTTCGGAATTCATACGTCGGAACTGAGATCAGTCGATTCCAGTGACCTCACATTACTGAAATTGACTAGGGGATCATATGAATCGCCAAGATAAGATTGTTAACCTTGAGATTGATCATCTTGTCTCAATTTGCATATTATAGATTTTGTTGTACAAATAACGAGGTACAAACTTGATATTATTAATAACCTACTACTTGGAATTCCTATTATTGGCAATAATGATTATAGAGGTTAGTGTGACCTAGTTTTAGGAGATATAATCAACAAGTGTCTTAGATAACAAAAGGTAATAGGTGACTAGAAATGACCCAAGCTTTCTATGTTGGAGTTATTAGTCATACGTGTACCTTAGTGTGTGATATATATTTGTTTGTGATTTAGGTTGATAGATATTTGCATGGAGTGTGGTTCTTATGGATAGTGGATAGACCTTGGTACTACAGTATCAGCACAGTTTGGACAACTCCAGGCAAGTATACCTTGCCAACATGATTTACATTATCTACATGCTTATAGTTTTTGTATTAGTCGATTCACACTGGATATACTGTATACGATTTTTTCTGTTTATTATCAGTATACTGTCATGATTTTCCCTGCTGACACATACACCTGATATACGGATTCGTACTGCATGGCATATAGGTGATACCTATGATCTCTGGATGTTACTGATGTTGGATTTTCTGTGTACATGTTTTGACTGGACTTCTGGCCTTATCTTTCATTATAGTTGGACAGGATGTGTCGTGGATACGACACAGACAGTAGCATTGGATGGGGAGGACAGTTACTAGATGGGAGGGCTACTTTGCATATATCAATGTACTTATTGTTATACATCCTTATTCGAGAGATTTTGTAACCGGAGTTACGTGCCTTTCATATTTATCATGTGACTCTATACCGAAGTTGTGACTATATTTATCGGGAGTCTCTATACCAGAGCTACGACTATATTTATCGGGATTCCCAATACCGGAGCTATGATCCTGCATCCCGGGAGTCTCTATACCGGAGCTATGAATTTTATATTTGGAAAGCCCTCGCGTCGAAAGTTGTCCTCAATTGCATATCATACAGACTAGATGGCTTGCCTAGTATTAGTGCCACTTTACTACCTTGGTCACGTGTCTAGCATCTGGATCACATGTTACTACCATCACATGATATTTACTGTACTTCATAGCGGCTTGCATATTATGTATCTTGCTATGTCCTGTTGAGGACATAGTTTCCTTCCAGGTTGGCCGAGTAGGTTTTATTGAGCGCCTTGCTTGATTGTTGATGGTATTCATTTCATTCCAGGTATTCAATCATTTAGTGTTAAATGTTTCATTTGCTGTTATTTGTATCTGCTTAGTATCCTAGTATTTATAGGCTCATATTATCTTTCTGAGTCTATTTAGGCAAGTATGATTATTGGGCTGCAGACTAGTATTCATATTTTCCTTTCTTATGTAACTGTTACTTGGATTGAGCTATAGAGTTGTTATAGTGATAGTTACACCATTTTGAACAGCTTATACGTATTCTAGTTGGACTAAAGTCTGGTTGAATAGTAGCTGGCCTATGCCACAAGGCTCGGTGTGCGTATTTCAGGACTGGGGCATGACAGTAGTGCACTTTTTGTTGCTAAGACAAGTGCCAATCCTGATCAACCGTACATTTTTCCTAGACTCAATATAAAAAATACATAACAAAATAGAAAAAAAATGTCTCGATCATTGATACGATTATTATTGGCGAAGGCTCTGACTAAGTGTAGTAGCAAGGTTGTAGTCGTTCAATAGCAGCATCGTACATGTATATTATTTGTGTATTTTGAACTGGAGTTGTTAGTCGGTTATCAAAATCAGGTATGATGAGACCGATGGGCCAACAACCTTGATGTAGAAGACTACTGACTCTTTTCTATCGCATCGCTCTTCCATACTCTGGCCATCCACTTCTATCCACCAATGACTAATGGTTTATCCATGGATCAAGCCACAGATCGGTTGATTCCCCATCCTTTATGCATCGGATAAGCCCACGCTTTAAATTACTCTAATATCTGAGTATACTTTTAAAAGTCACCTAAGCATTATTATACATTCGTTGCTCAAAAATTTTGTCCTCTAAAATATTTGCCTACCATCCATTTAGCACATAGCGAATCCATAGATAATAATCTCCAAGCTAGCTTCACCTCACAACCTCCCGAAGATCTCGTAGTGATATGAGTCCCATGCCCACTCCTTCTTTGGCTGACACAACATCTCCCAATCGATGGCATGTATGCCCACATGCCATATAGTGCCCGCTCCTCGCAGTCTACTATGTAATACCCAGGGCTTGATAAATTAGTCTTAATTGAGTTTGGAAAAACCTTCGTCGGTATCGTTGGATCACGGACGAAATGCAATGAACCCTTCCAACTGATGGATCAGCTTCTATTGAAATGAGTCAAATAGTTTTCGTTGGATGTTTTCTTTTGTTGCTTGATTTTGATGGTATGTTTTCTTGTTGGTTTTTGATGATTGGTTTTCATTGTTTGCTTTAATCGCATTTTGTATTTATTGTGAATCTTGGAAGAAAGAAAGAGATCGAAGTATGCTAAACAAACATTGGTACTAATATAGGACGCATAGGTGGTGCATGAAGTCCCTCATTCTCTGAAATAAGATTCAATCTTGGTAAGTTGATTCGATCGAGCTACCATTTATCTCCATGCCTTAGCAAAATGATCTCTAGTTCACTTCTTGTAGCATCTCTATGATCAACGATACCACAATAGCAAAAGATAAGAGAAGATAAATGAATTGAATCAAATACTGGATCAAGTGCTGCTACTTAGATATGTTCCCATATGAATGACTACCTGTTTCCTATGATTATGCTACAAATGTTTAGACGTCTACAGACGGACTTAGGAGTTATAGCTCTGTTACGAACAAAAGAAAGGCATAAATAAACGTATCGTTTAACTGTTGCACATGTTATGATTTATCTGATAGGCATATAGATTATGCATTGGTCTTGGACAACTTGTGCACAAGGTAATTAGATCTCTCAGGCAGTTCCTGGGGCATTAAAAATTGCTCGGCCTAAGAGAAATTATTTAGATACCCTGAGGTAAAAGAAACCTGGCTATCAGGGGTGTGTTGTATCTTGTCCATTAGTGAAGAGCTGAACCACTGAGTCACAGCTGCTAAACACGAGAATTACCCGTGTGTTAGCCTAATGGTTATATCATGTTTTTGAATATGGCTAATCAATTAAGTTTAACATATCGACGTCACTAATATTCATGTAATCACTATCATGTTGCTACTTAAACTTAGCATTGTCCTAATATTAGCATTGTCCTAATGTTCTATATCAATATTGCTATGCTTGTATCATATTGTTTTATTCGTCCAACATGTTCTTATAGACATGCAGTAAGCATGATCAAGCTTTGTCAAACCAGGACATATGCAATAGAGAATTATTGATGGGCCAAAGACGGCGTTACACAAGAAGATTTCTCTGAACCGCCTATCGACCTATACGGGGCCTCGCATCGGGGGTTCTGCTGCCCGGTCAGCGGACAGGGGTCGACGGGGCAGCGCCCCCCGTCTGGGGTTCGGGGGCGAAGCCCCCGAAAGGTATTTAGATTTCCAGATCTATTTATCTTTGGACGACCGCCGTCAAGGAAAAAGGCGTCTTCAAGTCTGCTCAAATATTTGAAGAAAGGCGTCATCAAAGGGCTCTTGGTTTTTCTATTTCATGAATGTAATTTTGCATATTTATTGAGTCTAGGAATACGATGTACACTGCATCGTACTGGCAAATAGGCTACCCAAGAAATGTTTTCAAAATACCCTTTCATTTTGAAAACAAACCCACTTACAAAAGCCCAAACTACTTCCTAACTGTTTGACTTTTCAAAAAGCCCAAAACCAATTTGCGAAAACCCTGACAGAACTCCAACAGAACTCGGACAGAATTCGGCCAGAGTTCGGCCAGAATTCGGCCAGAGTTCGGCCAGAGTTCGGTTAGTGAACGTTGCTTTTTGAACTTGGTCTTCCTACAGTTACGGATCCCAACGAGATTTTCTCATAGAGTTCGGTCCGAATTCTGCCCAAATTCTGTCAGAACTCTGCCTTTGGAAAAACTATAAATAGAGAAGGATTTCGGTCATTTCAACTCACTCATTCACTTTCATATCTCTTCTCTATAAGCCTACTACTTCTTCCAAAGTATTCTGAGCTATTCATTTTCAAATCCCAAGCCAGTTACAATCCTCTAGTCGATTTGCCAGTACGGTACGGTCTAGAAGTTTCAAGAGTGGTTGTAATCAGAGGCTTGATTGAAGGTACACACTTCACAATTGAAGTTGGTCGAGTACTTCGGATCAAAGCTCGCGTTGTAGAAGTTACAAGAACTTCGGATGAAAACTTGTGGTGATTTTCCATAGTGGATTCAACTGGAAGATAGAGTTCTTCCGACTGGACTAGTCCTCACAAGAGGGAAACCAGTATACATCCTTGTGTTTGCGTTTGCTCTTTACTCTCTACTTTTCATTTACATATCTGTGATATATTATCTGTGATCTTGTTACTAACATTTTTAAATAGTTAATTTCTGCTGCCTACTCTATTCACCCCCCCTCTAGAGTATTGTGCTTTACAACTCGTTCCTACAATCGGTCCTATAATTGGTATCAGAGCCAGTACTACATCGAGAGGTAATTTATTCTGATCCCAATTGTTCCTACAATTGGTATCAGAGCCAGTGCTACAACTAGAGAGCGGGTGCTTGGTATATAGATATTGCTGCTCATACCAATTGCTCCTACAATTGGTATCAAAGCCGGTGCTCCTTCTAGAGATATTATTGCAGGTGCTCCTTATAGAGATATTATTGCTTATACCAATTGCTCCTTCAATTGGTATCCTAGCAAGGACTCTATTATTTTGGCTTAACATCCTTGGAGCAAATCTTCATTATCAGATCAGGTTATACAGGTAAAGCGAGGTAACACTGCTACTATATTCTTATTTATTATAGCTGTTACATAGATCATAGTATCACATATGGCAAGTATGTACTTCACAACTGAAGAGCAATCCTCAAGTAGACTCCCACTATTTGATGGTACAAATTACACTTATTGGAAGACACGGATGAGCTTCTACTTGAAGTCTCTAGATTTTGACTTATGGTCAATTATTGTCAACGGCTACAAGAAGCCTACTATCACTTCTATTCTCATATCCTCTATAATTAATAAGCCTTATTATAGTTACACGGAGGAAGAGAAGAAGTTAGCTAGCCTTGATGCAAAAGCTATGCATATTTTTTATTGTGCTGTAGACACAAATATATTTTATCTTATTAATACTTGCACAACATCTCATAAAATTTGGAAAGTTCTTGAAGCTACTTATGAGTGCAGGTATGAAAGCAAAGCTAGCAACTCCAGAGACTTCATAATGATGCAAATATGTGCATGATGGAATTGGGATTTAAGGTACGACACAATCCCTTATACGAAGAAGAGCTTGTATGTGACAATTGCAAGAAGATAGGCCACATCCAAGAAGATTGTACTACTGCTAAAAAGGAGAGTCACTACGAACAAAGATTATCAACTCACAAGTACACTAGCACGAGCATATGGTGTGAAAGCGAAGCAAACGATTCTGAAGAAGAAGAAGAAGAAGAAGAAGAAGAAGAAGAAGATGAAGAAGAAGAAGAGAGACCTCATCAAGCTACAAATTTATGCTCAATGGCATTATCAAACGAGGTACAAAATAATTCTTTTTCTGGAGAGAGTGAATTTTCTTATGATGATTTATCTGATGCTTTCAGTGATCTGTTAGAAGAACACAAGAAAGTATTAGATAAATATAAGCAAGCTAGAAAGGATATTCTATCCTATAAGCGTGAGATTGAAAAGCTTACTTGCTTATTGAATGATGCTAGGAATAGTTCTCCTTCTGATAATTCTACTGAGATTTCCACACTGAAGTTTAGATTATATGAGGCACTTGATTGCATTGAGAAAAGCACTCAAGAAAATGCTAAACTTAAGGAGGAATTAGAATTAGAAAAGAAGAAGTATTCTATTGTTTTATATAGAATTGATGCTCTTTCTGCTAAGTATGATGAGATCTGTGCTAACTCTAAAAAGTTAGAGATTAGACTGGAAAAGCAGGTAGTACAACCTACGACTCAGTCTAACACAAGACACTTAGCATATCACAAAGTCACACACGTTATATCTTTTACAAAGAAAGCAAGCAAAGCTAAAGCTTCACACAACCATGCTTTCTATTACAAGTATCCACGCACATCATATCACACTACTACACGTTCTCATACTACTGCACATAGTACTAATGTTAATTCTTTCTGTCATTATTGTGGTATGAATGGACACGTTTCTAATTGTTGTCAGATTAGAAAACTTGTTGATATGAACTTGTGAAAATGGGTTCCCAAAGCTAACAAATATGGATCCAAGTATTGGATACCAAAGTCTTCACCTAATATTGCAGGTGAAGCTTCTCATGTCAAATAAAACCATGGAACATGTTGGTGATTGCAAAGCTACAAAGGTCATCTTCCAAGCAATTGTACCAACATAAGTGTGGTCACTAGAACCACTTCGATAACATGCTTTCTAAATAGTTTTTTAATATTTAGCATGTTCTTATTAATTTCTTACTATTAGCTTTCATTGATGTCTTTTAAATTGTTTATTGTTTGAATCAATGTGAGATATAATCCTTGTTTGACTAGTTGTTTAGCTTAAATGTTTAGCTCACACTATACAGTATTTTACTCACTTTCTATTAGTGTGACACATTTATCTATGTATGCTCTTTATTTTAGTTTTATCCTTGAAGCATGCATACTACTCTAGTCCATAGAAGCTTTTGTTTTTGGTGAATATGTTTTTGACTCTTCGCCTTTAATATTTTTAATGGTCATTTCTTATCGATTTGTCTTTAACATGTCACATTTACTTCGATAAGTATTTTTGAGTATGTATGTTTAGCACAAGTCTTCTATTTACTTGAAAAGTATATACATATATTTTTATATTAACCTTGTGCTTGCATAATATATTTACTATTGATTCTCATATTTAATTTTATTAACTTCTTACGAATCAATCAAATCTTTGTATGACAAAGCATATTTCTGCATGTTTCTGATCTTGTGATAATTTTTTAATATGCTTATTAATGATACATGAATAATGCATTATCATTCATATATTGCTGATATGTTTCTTATATTTTTGTATAAATAGCTTTATGGGATATATGAGTTAAGTTCAAGTTATATTATATTATTTTGAAAAGTAATTTTTAAACTTGTGCTTATCTCATACTTAAGCTATTGATTTCTTTGAACAAATTCATGTACTTCTCTTTATTAGCTTCTTCCTCAAAGTCTCTTTTAATGATGTATTTTTTTTTCTTGGCTTTTTGGTTGACATTTTGGATACATGATATTTTAATATCTTGATCTTGATAAACCATTCTTTGTGTATTTACTTTTAGAGATTCTAGATTTCGACGATGTTCGATGATACTGCATATATTCTTTTGAATCTAAGTTCTTAAAAGTAGAAATCATTTTTGGAACAAGCCGAAAGGGTCCTTCTGTCATACAGGTGTAAATAGCCTGAAGCGACACGGTGCACTAGTCTTCGGACTACCGCTAGCTGGGAACCGGCCCCTACAGCTAACCCGAAGTGATCAATACTTTACAGACTTAAGATTTATTAAGGTGTACTTGCAACTATCGTCTAGTTCTGGATCCAAGGTACTGAACCCAGTCCCTTAGATTCAAGAAGACATCAACATATCTAGGTCCTGTATTTTGATTTACAAATGTTTTATATTTTATTGTAACCCAATGATTTTGTAGCACATATGGATAAATGTAATTGATACATCTTATGCTGTATGCTACATTGTTCTAAGATTTTTAAGTCCATAGAATATAATTTATTTTATATTGCACTAATTTTTCTTAAATCCTTGGTTATTAAAGAAGAGATTTATTTTGGGTACACGCCTACAAAAGGTCTGTCTGTCACCATGACTACGGTCGAAGCGAAGCGGTACTTAAGTGTTCCCCGGGAACCTCCGTTAGCTGGGACAGTACCTCTACAGCTAACCCAAGATTGATCAACGCTTTATAAACTAATGATTTATTGAGATATAATTGTAATTATTATCTGATAGATTTTGAATTTTAGATTTGATGAATAATATTCTCTCTTTATATTTTCACAAAAGGTAGCATATGTTGATCTATCTTGTCGATTGTGAGATTCTATAGCATAGATCAATTTATGTCTTCTTTTGACTTATACGATTATTCATCATGCTAATTTGAAATATCTTTTGATTGTTTTATTTTTAAATGTTCATTTAATGGATATTTTTTCTTTTGTCTAAAGATGATTGTCTTTCGTATTCGTGACTAATCATTGAATATTATGGTATTGTGATTTCATCTTTAGCTTGTGTAATATTCGTAATATTAATGATTTTGAGCTTTATATTATTATCTTCTTATTCAAGTTACTTACTGTCTATAATAGTAATTCTTTGCGGGGAGAAGTCATGCAAATTGAATCTCTCTCTCAAAGCGTTTCTTTTCTGTAACCCTACGGTTGTCAGTGAACACCGTGCTAAGGCTTTAAAAGGGAAGAAATGAACTTTGATAAGAAGACCTAATATTTATGAATTAGTTTTTCTATTTCTGGAAATATGTCTCTGAATTTTATTTTTTATACTATTATTTTTGGATATAACCATGTAAAGGTGGAGCAGTTAATTGTTTTAAATCAATTAGCCCCTTGACATGACATATATCTAGAATACACGTTTCTTTGGAAATATATTATTTTACTTAAAATATCTTGTTGAGTTGTTCATATTTGGATTTGTATCAGATGAGAGAATATATGATTATTATTATTTATTTTTAATTCTCTCATTCGAATTTTTAAAAGTTATCTTGCCAAATATATATTTAATTATCCTTATTTAATTAAGTTTAAAATCACTTTTGGCATTTTTTATTGAGATTTTATCTCAAAGTTCATGATTATCTATATTTAGACTGATCATACTTTGTGGGGGAGCATTCAAGTCGACTGGATTTCTCCTTCTCAAGTATTTTGTCTTCATTACCTTCATATTTATCTGATGGATATATATATCATGCTAAGGTAATTGAATTCAAATGCATAAACTTTGGTATAGATTTTTGTATAAATTCTAGTATATGTATTTTGATTTCTTTTCGAAGATTATATTCTTTATGGAATTGATTCAATAATTTGTATGGGCAAATTATGAATCATAATTTTTTATGATCATTGTTGAAAGTCTCATTATATTTTTGATTTTTTTATATATATACTAAATCTGCAAATTTTTATTCCGCATGATTTCTTTATGACCAATGATTGATTCCTACTATATTGATTTTTTTGTTCTATTTCAAAACACAATATGATGAACAAAATATGTTTTGGCATCATTTTTGGTTTTCTAGTTGGTAAACTATTTATAGATTTATTTCCATGTTTTTTACGTTCAACCAACTATTTTTGACACGTTTTTCTACTTTAGTTATGCATTTTCTAAACTTGTCGTTACACTGTTCTCCTAATCCTTGATCATGATTATTTTTTGTTTCCTCATTTACTTTTGCTTGAGTTCATTTTAGCTCCAATTACGGGGGAGCTTATTTTTGATCATGTCAAAGGAGGAGAAATAAGTTTAAGTTAGCACACAATATTCTAGTATTATGGGTTTATTAGTGATACATGCACCTATTGTATATATATTAAAATTAAACTTAAAGGATTTGCCATAATCAAAAAGGGGGAGATTGTTAGCCCAATGATTATATCATGTTTTTGAATATGGCTAATCAATTAAGTTTAACATATCGACGTCACTAATATTCATGTAATCACTATCATGTTGCTACTTAAACTTAGCATTGTCCTAATATTAGCATTGTCCTAATGTTCTATATCAATATTGCTATGCTTGTATCATATTGTTTTATTCGTCTAACATGTTCTTATAGACATGCAGTAAGCATGATCAAGCTTTATCAAACCAGGACATATGCAATAGAGAATTATTGATGGGCCAAAGACGGTGTTACACAAGAAGATTTCTCTGAGCCGCCTATCGACCTATACGGGGCCTCGCATCGGGGGTTCCGCTGCCCGGTCAGTGGACAGGGGTCGACGGGGCAGCGCCCCCCGTCAGGGGTTCGGGGGCGAAGCCCCCGAAAGGTATTTAGATTTCCAGATCTGTTTATCTTTGGACGACCGCCGTCAAGGAAAAAGGCATCTTCAAGTCTGCTCAAATATTTGAAGAAAGGCGTCATCAAAGGGCTCTTGGTTTTCCTATTTTATAAATGTAATTTTGTATATTTATTGAGTCGAGGAATACGATGTACACTGCATCGTACTGGCAAATAGGCTACCCAAGAAACGTTTTCAAAATACCCTTTCATTTTGAAAACAAACCCACTTACAAAAGCCCAAACTACTTCCTAACTGTTTGACTTTTCAAAAAGCCCAAAACCAATTTGCAAAAACCCTGACAGAACTCCAACAGAACTAGGACAGAATTCGGCCAGAGTTCGGACTTTTCAAAAAGCCCAAAACCAATTTGCAAAAACCCTGACAGAACTCCAACAGAACTAGGACAGAATTCGGCCAGAGTTCGGCCAGAATTCGGCCAGAGTTCGGCCAGAGTTCAGTTAGTGAACGTTGCTTTTTGAACTTGGTCTTCCTGCAGTTACGGATCCCAACAAGATTTTCTCATTGAGTTCTGTCCGAATTCTGCCCAAATTCTGTCAGAATTCTGCCTTTGGAAAAACTATAAATAGAGAAGGATTTCGATCATTTCAACTCACTCATTCACTTTCATATCTCTTCTCTATAAGCCTACTACTTCTTCCAAAGTATTCTGAGCTATTCATTTTCAAATCCCAAGCCAGTTACAATCCTCTAGTCGATTTGCCAGTATGGTACGGTCTAGAAGTTTCAAGAGTGGTTGTAATCAGAGGCTTGATTGAAGGTACACACTTCACAATTGAAGTTGGTCGAGTACTTCGGATCAAAGCTCGCGTTGTAGAAGTTGCAAGAACTTCGGATGAAAACTTGTGGTGATTTTCCATAGTGGATTCAACTGGAAGCTAGAGTTCTTCCGACTGGACTAGTCCTCACAAGAGGGAAACCAGTATACATCCTTGTGTTTGCGTTTGCTCTTTACTCTCTACTTTTTATTTACATATCTGTGATATATTATCTGTGATCTTGTTACTAACATTTTCAAATAGTTAATTTCCGCTGCCTACTCTATTCACCCCCCCTCTAGAGTATTGCGCTTTACAACTCGTTCCTACAATCGGTCCTACACCGTGGACCACCATGTAGTCAGGTTCTTGCATATAATCAGCTCTTTTACAATATAACAGAGAATAAAGAGATAAAAAGTATGCTTTATAGATATACAAATTGGGCTAAACCTTGTCTTTTACAGGAATGGACCGGTGACCATGGGTAAGAGTCACTATATAAGTGATGATCTTTTATTTATGTTTCTTATCATGAATTGCTTACAAAGAACATAGACAAGTAGAAAGATCACTAATAACTAACTGTTAGCTTCACATGTTGATTTAGTGCAGATTTATGTGAGTTCGGCTATCGCTTTTCACCAGTACATGTTGCATACTGACCCATGCTGTGGGCATTATTTCAGATAGCAAGGAGACATAGGGATTTTGAGAGGCGCTGGAAGCTTATCCAATCCAGTGGAACATTGTTCGATCGCCTCAAAGTTTTCTACTTCCAGTTCAGCAAGTTTTCTTTTGAAGGTGTCTTTATCTTTATGAAATAAAGGGATATGATGTATGCGCATTGTGGCTATTTTGCAAAAGAGAATATAAAAGAATGATGTAAGCCAAGCTATAGTATTTTGAGTTACAAGCAATGTACTTGTATTCCTATCAAGTTATGAATAAAAAGAAGTGTTGCTATTTGAATTCTCTGTGTCAAATATTTAGTTTTCTGCAATTAAATGTTCTAGTTACATTGTGTTTTGCTTTGTCTAGTTGAATTGTGCAGGTACTGGTCTTGTGCAAACACAACTTAGGCTTGCACGACATCACGCCCAAGCGAGGATGAACGATCCCGCAGAGATCAAAGCGAGAACGAACGATCCTGCGGGATCGGGGCGTGACAAAGTGGTATCAGAGCACGACTTTACGTCCATAGCCACTTTCATATATCATTTTAGAAAAAGTATATAAGCATTTTGATGATTTTCGATGGTCCCGATTTTGAGTTATGAAAACCAATGTCTCTAACAATAAGTCCATAATATTTTATAAGACTGACAAAATTTACTTTTTTTTTAGAGGAATGGAAAGGGGAGGTAGTCAGGATCCTCCTCGAGCATCGGGCTCAATCTACCCGGTGGAACGAATTTTGGCCCTAATGGCACTAAGCGGAAGCAAGCTGAGGAGCGTAGCATGGCCCAGCAGAGGAAATTGGATTCCTTGACTCAAATAGTATCTTTGGTTGCAGGCAATCGTAATGCCACCACAGCGACCAATCCAACTGAAACTTCCGAGATTGGGCATGTGGATGCGCACGAACCGCAGCAAACTCGAAAGAAACCAATTGAGCCATCGGATTTTCTAAGTGCGAAGCCTCCAGAGTTCACGTGCAGGACGTCACCAGATAAGGTGATGGATTGGAATAAAAAGATAGAGCACCTGTTCTACTTCCTTGGAGTTCCTGGCAGCAAGTAGGTGGCCCGTGTCGCCTGTCACTCCCCATTCTCAGTATACATACATTATTCCTGTATATGTCATCTGGTATCTGTAGCATGTGTACAAGAATCCTGTATTTGCACCTGATCACTGCATGAACCACTATCTCATCGCGGAATAGTGTGTCATTCTTTGGCCTTGTTTGGTTGTTGGGATGGTTCACTGCTTCGATGACGAAAAACTGGACCGTATCATGATCCAGATTATTTGTTTTGTTTTATTTTTTTTATTTGCTTGATCATTTGGCATGCCACTTAGACTTAACTTGGGTTAGACATTAGATTAGGGTTAGGATTTAGTGGAGCCACCAAATCCTACCCCTATATATACTCTCTTTTTCTCTCTCTCTCTCTCCTCGTTCTCTCATTTATTTTCTCCACCTACCCTAGGCAAGTACATCTTGTACTAATGGAGAGAATACATTGCTCATTTTTATTCTTATGATTTCTTTACATAATTTTAGCCTATATTATGTATCTTTATATTCTCTACAACTTTAGTTCTTGACATTTTCAGTTTTGATTAGAGTACAGATCTAAGTTTCTATTATAGGCCTTTAGGGCTTTTTGAGTATTTGATCTATTAAACCTTAGTATTTCTGAAAACTAATTATGCCATGTTATAGGAAATTTCATTCTATGTAATTTTGATGTTTGAATCATTAGATTTGGAATTGTATTGAGGATTTGAGGGCTAAAACAAGTTTTTAATTTTTTCATGTCGTCTTAAGGAGGAAGAACAACATCTTACGCGGATTTTTACGCACAGGACCCTCTATGCACGTATTTTGCAGCAGATTCATTCCCTGTGTGTATTTTAACGCAAAGGACCCTCTCTACGTGTATTTTGCAACATATTCATTCCAACTGCATATTTTTACGCAAATGACCCTCACTATGCATATTTTGCAGCAAATTCATTCTCGGTGCATATTTTTACGTAAATGCCCTTCCCTGTGCATATTTTTGCACATAATCTCTTCTTGTGCGTATTTTTGCACAAAAGGCCCATTTTGTGCGTATTTTTGCACATAATCTCTTCTTGTACGTATATTTGTACATAAGGCCCATTTTTTGTGAATTTTTGCACAAAATTTCTTCTTGAGCGTATTTTTCCACATAAGACCCCCGTTTGTGTGTAGAATTACACATGGAATACTATTTGTATGTAGAATTGCACCGAGACCCATGTCTGTGCACATAAATTATCCAAAGACCCTCTTTTGTGTCTAGAATTGTGTAGAAGCTCCGATTTTGTGCATATTTGTGTACATATCATATTTTTATGCGTAGAAAGAGTAACCTTAATTGTTGACCATGTATCTGACTTGATTACCTGTACTCGTATTGGCGCTATTTTAAGAATGTACTAAGTTACAATCTATATGAGTATATTGAGATGCAACTCCCCGTATTACCTGATCATGCCTATTATATTTTATTACATTCCTGAACCCAGCACATGGTAATGGTCAGTATCATTGACGTGGTATGATGATTGTTGCTTGATACATTACACTAAGGACGAATCTAGATTTGGGACTCTGCGAGCCGATGTGGATTCATACTTAGGACACACATAATACGGTACGACATCTAGAAGGATGAACATGTGACCACGTCATGTGATTCCAAGACCAATGTAGGGTTATACTGTCACGACCAGCACCCGATTTAGGGGCACGAGTACGTGGGTACGTCCAGCCTACGTCGAGTGTCGGCGGTAGAACATTGTCCTAGGTCACATACATCTAACACAGTATAAATGTACTTGTACAAGATATACTCACCAATCGAAGGATAATACATAAGGTACAACTCAATCACAATTCTAAGATAGAAATAGCACGATATGATAGATATGATATCTCAAAATTAGAAATAACACGATATGATAGATATGATATCTCAAAAGAGAACATACAAATAGAAGTAAATAAGTCTAAGTGTCTAAACGACACAACATCTCAACATCTACAAATAATACAACTCAGATGTTAAATACAAATAACATAATGAAATAAGATAAATTGCCTAGCTATCTAGCCTAAGCAATATGGGTGATGTCCTCAGCTAGAGCTGGATCCTCCTATGGGTCCAACTTATAAGTGTCATCTAGGCCTGCTCCATAATAAGTAGGACAAAACTCCTCAATGTCATCTGTAATATTTTTAACAGGTCCAGTCAGGACAGGAACGAGCACATAACTCTTACGCAGTTCATATCAAGAAAGGAAATATAAAACAAGCAATAGAATAGTATACATAAAGTGCTGTAAGAGATATACATGAGTAGTAAGAGAGATATCTGGAAAACAAGATATTATATATATATATATATATATATATATATATATATATATATAATAGTATACATAAAGTGCTGTAAGAGATATACATGAGTAGTAAGAGAGATATCTGAAAAACAAGATATTATATATATATATATATATATATATATATATATATATATATATATATATATATATATATATATAGAAAGTAAGAACTGTAAGTGACTATAAGTGATTTAGAGCACAAGATGGTTATGTAATCGGCTTGATGTTATACACGACTAAGTTACAGAGTTTGTACACGAGTAAACTAAGGAATAATCACATAACCACTTCTACTCCCCCGTCCCCAATCAATACACAAGGATCCATTCAAGTTATGTTACGTACACGATGATTAGTTTACACAAGAAGATCATGTGAGCACACGAGAATACATGAGAGCACACGATTTGTACACGAATAAAAGGAGTACACTATGCTTATGATAAAGTACACGAACATGAAATACTCGATGTATCCGTTGAGGGGATAACATCACATAAAAAGATCCATATAGTACTAATCCGTGATAACAAGTGTCAGCATCAAGTAAAACAGTCTAGAGCAAGAATATAGATCCTGACAACTATGAAACGATCAGAGAATGTACTCGCCTGAGATCCTGAACGACTAATGAGAATAGATGTCCGTACAGGAGTAACTGAGTCCTATTTAGGGCAACACAGGTTATGATGTGTTCAATATGAAATAACTGAAGTATACAATGCAATCTACATAATTCTAGGTCAAACTAGGTCCACATTCTATGGTTTGGTCAAACTCTAGTCAAACTAGTCCTTTAAAGCTATTGGGTCAAATCTAAGCTAATCTCAAGACTATCACAAAGTAGACTAGATTACTACATATATACATATAGCTATATACATCATATAACATATATCTAAACCCCACACCACTATACAATATATAGATACACACACACACACACACACACACACACACACACACACACATATATATATATATATATATAAATATATATATATATATATATATATATATATATATATATATATATATATATATATATATATATATATATATATATCAAATAAACTATATAGGCTACCCTCTATATAATATTATATGTAAATACATACCATATACCAACCTATATAATTATATAGGCATATAGGAATATCTAAACTCATATAACATATGTCTATATGTCTATACATATATCTATATTCCAATACTCATATGTATATATATATTTTCATATGTATATATATTTTCATATATATATATATATATATATATATATATATATATATATATATATATATATATATATATATATATATATATATATATATACTATATTCCAATACTCATATGTATATATATATATATACATCCCTACTAGTTACCTACTATCTAAGATTACTTTAGCCAATTTATCCTTTATATATCCATAGATGTATCCAATGCATGTCACATATACCATTATCTTTATCTATCCATAACATATACCAATATGTCCTTTATCCATATTTAACATTTACCCTTTACCTATATTATATACCTATATATCAATATACCATTCTATTCCGTTACCTATCAAAATTGTCCCAAGATATCATATGCTTACCATACCCTACCAATCATACACACATGGACTCACTCATCCTACTCTTGGCACTTGACATTTTGATATTATCTATTACCTAGTTCTAATACCCAATATTTTAGTAACTTGACAAATATCTTATCCTCCTAAATACTTATCCAACTAACTCTAATACTAATACTTGATACCAAATAGGATACCTTATACAAGTCCCAATACTCACATATCCTTACTCATTATTGAGTGTCATTATACCAATATCCTCATTGTACCCAAGTATCACACTAGTACCTTGTCCAAAACTGTAATACCTTGACACATAACTTATCTATATTTTGTTCACTTGATAACAATTTGTATCAACATTAACACACACTAGCTAACACATATTACCTAATATATATATATATATACTCGACAACCTATGATACCTACATTCACTTAATATCCATACTACATAGGCTCATAGGTTACACAAAATGTCTATATTGTATAGTCACTTTTCTACTTAAAATCAATACTGTACCAATTAGGCCTTCACTAAATTCTAGGATTAAAGTATGCCGTACCTTCGTTTTATCTTTCCAAAACTTCAAACGGATCGCATTTTCGTGTTTGGAAGCTCCCGAAATCGCGAAAACACCGAAACGCGTTCGTTTTTCGTACATCTGACACTCAAACAGTTTTACAAAAATTTGTAGAATGATTTTGGCCTATTAATATATATATATATATATATATATATATATATATATATATATATATATATATATATATATATATATATATATATATATATTTGGAAAGCTAACTTCGATACGGTTCTTTTAAAAAAGGGATATTAATTGGAGTTCTGAGCTAAAAGTTATGGCATTTCTAAGTTGCTATTGCTACTAAAAACGTGAATAAATATTATGACGAATTTTAGTTGTTTTGGGACAAAAAAAACACATGTATATACCCAAATCTAACCATGAATATCATGATATACCATGACACAACACCACGTATCCTATTTAGGACATAAACACCCAATCTCGACTCAAAAAGGACACGAAAGTATTTTTGGGGACATGTATCGAACACTTGGTTGTCACAAATTTGATTTCCCCTAATTTGTATCAAAATGAAATGGAAAAACCTTTAAATAGGAAGATGAGAGCCTCAACTCCTCTCTAATGATATCCTAATGCAAATGGGATCCTAAATGAATGTAGTTACACTAATGAAATAAAATTGAAGGGTTTAAAGAGCTCATACCAAAAGGGAGATGGATTTCCAATATAAAATTCCTAGATCTAGATCTCCACCAAGCTTCAAGGCTCCTAAACCTTCTACTTCTTTCTTAGCTAGGTAATAGAGGCTTTTTCTCTCCAAGGGGGAGAGAATGAAACAAATTTGGCTCAATTTGGATAAAATTTGGGTGTAGGAACAATTTGGGGGAAAAAGCTCCTAAATTGGGGCTTGAAATGAAAATAGAAAGAGGAAGAAGATGAAGTGGGGATTTATAAAAATATGGGCTGCCATATGATGTTAGGATTAGGGTTTTGGGCAAGGGGAAAGGTCCACTACACCCCTCTCTATAGTCATGACAAGTTAGGGATTAAATCTCTCTTCCTAATTAGAAGAATTGTTAAGCCTTCTAACTAATTCTTATAATCTAGCTAGAGACTAACAAAAGTTCAATTAGGCTAGTCCTAATCATCTTATTGGGTGGTCATGACAAGTGGGTTTTAAGCTAAATATCTACTTAGCCATAATATCTAGATATTATTAACCTTGTCATCTAGTTGGAAGCTACTAATGAAATATCTAGGCTCATGATTAACATCTAGATTCGGGCAATTCTAGGTTAAGGCCTAATATTTCAATTAGCATATTATTAATTAACCAAAATTCAAATTAATTCAAATATCACAAATGACCAAAATATCCTTAGCCAAAAAAGTGGTAATTAGCTAATCTAATCACATGGTTAGGTCTCTACGGTCATGGTTAGTCTCTAGGCTAAGTAGCTCTAAGGTTACACTAGCAAAAGGCCAAAATCATAATACATCTAATTAAATGGTATAAAAATAATCTAAATTCACTAATAAATCATTAACATGATCAATTTACAAAAGTTTCACAATTACTCTTATTTTAGAAAAGTGGTGGTTACATATACAAAGCAACTTGAATTAGTAGAAGCATTGGGTGGGAACAGAATCTCGAGATCGTGCATGACAGCCACCCCAGGCCTTGTCTTGACGTGTTGGGTTGGCCACCACGGATACTGTATAATCTTCCGTACTAGTGGGGTGCAATATCTGATTATATGTACCGAGCTAGTACCTCCCTATAGGCGGGTTGGAACTGTTATTGATCTGTTTAGCACAGTGGCCTTACGAGGGACCAGTGCATTCTATGTGCTATGTGCTATGCATTATTATTGGTTCAGCCAGCCTTGCTTGAATACGGTACGATCTAAGGATTCCTATATAAGCATCACTGGGATAACCCAGATAAAAATATAGAAAGTCGGAGTATTGATTGGCATCATGTAAATTAACTTTCTTATGATATGTTTATTCTGTTAATAGCCGAAGAATATGGACTATTGTGGTACGTGGTCCAACCCATGTCCTTGTTTGGTTGTTGGGAAGGGCTATTTTGCAACGATAAGCTATGAGTCAAAGTTGTAAAGCAGAAGCCTTTAAACTATCTATGATTATAGGATGTATCTTATCTCGACGCAATTAAGGAAAACCTATTATCCATGTTTGGTTGTAAGGGTGTCGCATTGTCATGACCCACTCCCGAGTAATCGGATACGAGTCGGACTCGCCCAGCCTACGTTTTGGACTCAACGTAGTAAGCTGTACTAAGTATCCAAAGAACTTTACCTGATAAGACAATCTAAATCACAACATCTATTACGTTCTAGAGTTCAACCGAATACAATGTTACAATGTCCAAATTAAAATCTACTATATAAAATAAAACTATATCTAAATGTCAGCAACAACTTCTAGGTCCTGAGTCATAGTGTAGTTCTGCTCAACTAAGTTCTTGGGATCCTTTCCATAAAATATACAGCCTCAAGTTCACTTGCAACATATCTAGTCAGAAGCGGAGTAAAGTACATCCTACGATAATGAAACAAGTACAACATGTGAACAAGTAAAGGAACAATGAAACATGATGAACATGATTTATAAATGCATAATCTACCATACTGAAACATGTAATCAAAAGATCATGACATATGAATTTGAAATAACTACTAAAATTTGTGACCGGCTGGATATAGAACATAAATAAGCACAAGTAATGGTACTGCCTAAATCCCACGTGCACAGGTGTGAAACTTAAGCTATCAACATGAATCCTAGGTTGGGCTTTGGTCACGTATCCAAAGTATTTTCCCTTCCCCAGATACAAATAAAGATCATGAACATGATAAGTACCTAAACTAGAAGCACGTGATAAATCGTGAAAACAACGTGTCCAATATGAAAAGACCATGACATAAAGTAAATGAGTCAAAATCGTATACGTACTTGCCTTTGTCCTTGCAAATCAATATCCAATTGTTTCCACCTATAATAGGGCAATAATAGGTTAGATTCTAACCAATGGCATTACCTAGCTATTTGCTATCAAGCTAATTCTCTACCTAATATATTCTCGCTAACTATATATAAATACACTAGCTAGTAAGATATAATTTAAAACAATATTATTATTTTTGAAATATACACATTTGATATACTAGAATATTTGCTACTAAAATATGACAATAATAGTCTAGCAAATATATTCTAGCTTAGCCAAAAATATTTAGGATTAATATTTTGAAAATACATTAAGACACTATTTGTTAAACTCTACTTTAAATAAAAATATTGTACTAATATAATATATATACACACCACAATATTACTATTTCTATAATAATAGTATAAAACACCTATACATGTATATACCCTTATATATATATATATATATATGTATACTAGACTAATAATATTTATATGAAATATTATACCCAAAACATATAATATTTGCTATCTAATATAAAATTCATACATTAAAACACTATTTGTTAAACTCTACTTTAAATAAAAAATATTATACTAATATAATATATATACACACCATAATATTACTATTTCTATAATAATAGTATAAAAACAGCTATACATGTATATACCCTTATATATATGTATACTAGACTAATAATATTTATATGAAATATTATACCCAAAACATATAACATATGTTATCTAATATAAAAATTCAAATTGGTTCGATGCAAAAATTAGTAAGAGTGGCCCAAGTCCAGCCCGAAATTATTAATCAGTGATATAATTAATAGTTGGGCTTGAAGCCCAGCCTGCAGAGAAAGTATTATAGCCTAGTAATAGTTCTGGCGTGAAGCTCAGAGCTCTTACAGCCAATCAGCTAGAAACCCTGACCCAATAGAATAGGGTCAAAACCCTAACTCTTAATCCTTTCCCCCTCTTACTCACTTTACTGGGCTTGAAGCCTATCAAACCATTTAGGGTTTAAACCTTATACCTAATCTCCCAATTACAGAGAGGAGAGAGAGAGAAAACAGAATAAGAAAAGAAATAAAGAGTAAAGAAGAGGAGTGAAGAAGAAAAGGTCTTACCAAGGCACTGGCGAGGACATCTCTGGCGACGTGCCTAGGCAAAGCAGTCCTCCCTGGACCAAGGCATGACTAGGCGGACCTCAAGCGGAGCGAAGCTCTCGGCCGCTCGGTCACCAAGGACATAGTAAATCTGGCCGAACAGATCTGAAGAACATGGCTGGCCGGAGGAGCAGTGGCGCCAGGATGTGGTGGCTCGACGGAGCAAAGCACTGGATTGGCGGATCTTGCAATACACTTCATCGTCGGCATTGGAGACACGATGGTCGGACACGGTGACTGAGAGAAGGCCAGATCTGAAGTCGAGGGGTCGGCCGCGGACCAGAACTTCGGTAGAGCACAACGGTGCGGTTGGATTTCAGGTGAGTATTTCTCCACTAGGTGATGATGGGTTAGGCAGTGGTGGTGGGAATGATTTGTTGGTGGTGGAGAAAAGATTTTCATGTGGTGGTCGGTGTGTCCGAAGAAGAAGGGGACCAGTGGTGGTGGCATTCATAGGTGGTGGTGGCATTGGCTAAGTCGACGACTATGGTCGAGGATTTGTAGGTGGAGACTGAGCTGGAGTCGGTTGTCAATGGCTTTGGGTTGATCGGGCTAGGGTGGACAGTGGTTGACAGTGGTGGTGTTGGCTCGGTGGTTGCCAGAATTGTAGTGACGGTTTAGGCAGTTTGTGGAGTAGGGGTGACCCGGTGGTGGCCGTGAGTGCTTGGGGAGGGGGAGGTCGACGGTTGAGCCGGGTAGGGATGGTGGCAGTTGGTGGAGTGGGGAAGTCAGGATGATATTGTAGTTGGTGGTCTAGTGAGCGGCGAAGCAATGGAGGCAGGGAGAAGAGAGATGAGAAGAATCTCAGTGAAGTGGCGGATCTTCGTTGGCCGTATGACGGTTGGTCGTCGGAGCTCAACGGCGGCAATGGTGTAGGTTGCTGATAGAGAGAGAGTAGTAAGAGAGAGAGAGAGTATACCGTAATAAAATATTAGGAGCCATAATATTTTAATAGAGTAAAAGGAGTGTGCTCCAAGCTAAGTGGCAACCCATGTAATTTGTAATAGATCTAGGGACATAGTGAAAAGTTAACTAACTAACCACTAACTAACTAACAATTAGTTACTAACTAAACCAGTAATTAATAACTAATTATAACTATTAACTAATTAGCAAAATAAATCACAATTAGGACTAAACGCCAACTAATAATTAATCTAAAGCCCAAGTCCACTAATAATTAGCACTAGAAATTATGAAGACATATGAGCTAGTATCCCACAATCCTAGTCCAAGGCTTGGTAGGCTAAATAGGCTAAGCTTGCCCACAATCCAAGTCTAAACTTGATAGGCTTACAACAACAAAATAATTCTAAAATAAAATAATTAATTAAATAATCATAATCATAATTTGAGATAAATTGACAATAATCCGAAAATGATTTTTATAAATCACAACACTGTTTTACCAAAAGTAGAATTTCAAATCTAGGAAATGATTTTTATAACTCAAAAATTAGTTCTAAATTTTCAAATTGAAATTCAAATTCTAGGTAGTTACAAAATCTACCCCTCTTACAAAAATTTTCTCCTCAAAATTTCAAATGATACGATAAGTACGATTAAGAATAACCAAATCTGAAAACTTTGAAAATGATTAAAATCGGTTAAACATAAAGTCAAAATTTAAGTACGACTTAGTAGAATCAAGATAATCTAGAAGTGATCAAAGTTTAAAATTTAGAAATGGTAATAAAATGATTTATCATGATTAAATTCTAAATATGATCAAAATTAAAATTTAGACATAGTAAAATAGTACCAAAATGATATAGTCATAACTAAGTTCTAAATATGATCAAGAATAAAATTGTGACTTAAATCCAATAAGAAATCGTTTAGGCATAGCTAACATGGTCATGACTAAAATTCAAATCCTTTAAACTCGATTAATAAAAAATATGATCAAAGTTAGTTAAGCTTGATATAATCACAACTAATAGGTCACATGTGCTACAGTACTGTAACGCCCCAGTCCAAAAATATGTAGGACTAGGTACGTAGATATGCCAGCTGTATACATACGAAGTATGTTCCAATACATGGAATCCTCATATGTATACATAAGCTGTAAACGCAGTAGAACCAATGCTAACTAATCTCATCCACAAAATAAAGGAATAAAAGATACCATATGATAACCATGAATTGTCTTTATACAATATGTTGGGCGGAGACAAATCCACTACCAACAAGTAAGGGAAAAAATACATAAAAAATGAAATAAATTGTCGAGAGTAGCAAAGAAAGATCCAAGACACGTCATCTTCGAAGGAAATAAGAAGATCATAACCACGGCGAGAATACCTGCAGAAGACAAGAACACACACCAGGAGAGATAACCAGGTCCTCAGAGGGACGTAACAAGATACACAATATCATGCCATATAAACTGAATATAACTGCTCAACAATAATAAGTAAAATCGGATCATAACATGGTCTAATACCTTACCATTGGGATTAGCGTACCATCCCCCAACCAAACAAGGACAGGAGATGGCATACTAACCCACGATGAAGTATCTTTCCAAGCCATGAAACCAATATGGCATCCGGACCACAACAAGGTTCAGCACCTTCTCATTAGAGTAGTAAGCCACAACTACAACCAAACAAGGACAAGATATGGCAAAATAATTCGCAACAAGTTACTATTCCAAGCCACGGTCAGATACAAGTACCCAAACCAAGATTACTCATACCTAACGAATAAGGGTGCCTAACCAGTCTAAGTGAATGCAGTTTTAAGAACAACCTCCAACGCATGGGACCTGGCTAAAATGCGATTGGCATGGTCCCCCCTTGGGGCACCAGTGTCATGCCCCAGAACCAGAATACTGGAGAGCGGGAGACAGACACAGCCAGCGACGTACATTGAAGTGAATCCCATCTTACAATACGGTCATAGCTGTCTTGATGCATGAGGGTTTAAATATAAGCCAAAAGTCTCTTATGGACAAGTACAAGCCTAGTATCTCAATCTCAAGCAAGCAAGTAAGTGTAACAAGATGGTAGATCATCAGACATACAAAGTAAGGCATCCCATACATTACATATTCAGATTATCATGAAGCTAGTCATACAAAATACGAAGACTAGCAAGAGTTTAAGTCATATATGATCAACCCTAGGATTTGTCAATTACGTTAAAGCCCATAGGCAGACAGGAATGTAAATTTAAGACGAGCTAACACTTGCTCGGCGGATAAACGTCTCAAAAGAATAATTTACAATAGAGTGGGAGAGCAAAATAAAACCGACTCGTTGCCAGGGTTGCGCCTAGTGTTCACCATCTGGCTGGAAGGCTGAAAGATCCTCGGGTGCTACACCGAAATCTGGCCATATAAAACCAGCTGGGTCAGACCCCAGAAAGAGCAAGTACCACAAGAGAAGCTTTACTTAAGAACTAAAACCAGCATATTAACATATAAATACATCAATGATAACAAAAGACATGAGTTAGAGAAATAATACGATCGATAAGATAACTAAAGGACTATTCCAGTAGCCAAGTTACAACCCGTAAACCAAACAAGGACCGGGGTTGTAACCCTTCACCTGAACAGAACTTAGTCTCTAACCAATTATCGATAATGTAAAGTATAATAGTAGCATGCTGAAATAACCATGTACTGGTCTTGTCTAGGCAAGACCAGACGGGACTCTATCCATCAATCACGGCCAAGCAATGAGTACGGCTTGATACTTTAACTAACTAGGGTTATCACAAGCTTAGTTACTACCAAGATGCATCGAGATGTTCCAATAGCCACAAGCCCTACAGTCTTAATCCAGGTTATCCGATCACAAGTTGAGAGAGTTGGATTAGGTGACTTGGGGGTACAACACACGACGGTGCACTGGAAATGTGCCCTACTCGACGGCAGGCTACAAGTCCAATTAGTGCGCCCAGATAACGGGATTGCCTGTAGCTGGGAATCTCTTCATGGACTACTTGATTAATCTAGTCATTATCCTAGTTAGATTCAGTACGAATCCCTGACTGTGGGAATCAGGAATTCATGTCCTAGACATGATGCAAGATAAGACATATAGCTTATAAAAGCACAAACACCCACGGTGTCAAGACAAGAGTTACTCTGTAAGTCAAGATAGTCGTCGCAACAGCACATCATGATAGGTTACTTATCAAGATTACTTGTCAAGGGTGCGCCACAATGGACCACCATCAAGAATTATCATGTCAAGTTACTTGTCAAGAGTGCACCACGACGGGTCACTAACAAGAGTTATCATGTAAATACATAATGTCATGTCGTATCCACGTAAGTGCACCACAGCGGGCCACTATCAAGGAGTTGTTAGAAACTTGACATGCAGCACGAGACCCCCGTGCTGTGCCCTGCTACCCGACACCAAATTCTTACTGTACAGGACACGGGGACACATGAAACTTGACACGAAGGTGGGAGACATGTCTGTTGACATGTTCCCAGAGTTTCATGATGTTTCATGTCGTGTCGAGTGAGCATTCGTATCTGCACTAAATTTGTACTACACTGGATACTGTTAAAACACGTTCTGATACTCACTATTTGACATGACACGACATGATGTAGACCCAATACAAATACTTAGACATGACCACCTAGACCTAGACTACCTAGACACTTGACCACGAGACCCCTATTGGCTTGTGTCGTGTCCTAATGGACACGACATGTCAGTACGAGACTGTGCTGAGCACAGTTTTGATACTGAGTTCGACCCTCCTGTTTGGACACAATTTTGACTCATTATTGACATGTGGACACGTGTGTGTGTCACACACATGACCACCCCCCTGACATGTGTGTTTGGTTCGATATTTGTATTAAGTTTAGGTTTGAGATTTTGGTTCTTGGATTTGACTGATACATATAAATAGGGATTTCATGTTAACTGTTAACTGAGTGTTTAGGGTTTTGATGTTAATTAGTTTTAGGATTGAATGCAATATATATATATACAAACTGGAATTTGGATTTGAATGTCAGAAATATGAGATATTGGAATCAACATTTGAATTCCTGAGTTCAGACCTTACTGCTTGTATACTGACCAGTTCCCAGGAAGATAATTCCATTTCCTCACTCAGTCTAATATCTTTACTAATCAGTCAATACCTTGGCTTGTGTACCAGTTATTTATGTGGTCAGTCTATTTCCCATTTGATGAGTCCTTCTATTTTTTGTGCAGACTATTTATGTTTGATGTTCAGTCCTTATATGCATACATATCAACCATTCATATAAGATTACCTTAGTTCAGTTCCATAAACTTGGTAATAAATCCTAGAGCTTCCTCATTGTATCCTTATTGCCTACTTGTCCCAGTCATATATGCTATACTTGTTATCAGTAAGAAGTTTGTTTCAGTCATTACATCCTGTGTATAGGCCAATGTGTATTGATTTTGGGGCAGTGGCCTTAAGCCACTTGGCCTGTGAAGGGCTTTGGGGGTCTTTCTTAGCCATGGGCAGGCTAGGAAGTGAGCTATAGGCATTGCCTGGTTGTACTGCCATAGGCCAGTGTATTTAGTGGATAGTGTGTGGTGAGGAAGAGAGATGTGCAGCAGTGTAGGTCATCATTTTGCTTAGTATATATGAGTGTATTTGGTACCAGTATGAACCAGAGGTTAGGTTGTGAGCTAGTGTCAGTGTAATAAAGATTAGAGAGCTAGTTTAGAGGATATGTATAAGGTATTTGAGAAGTGTTAGTTTGGGAGCTTGGTTGGTTATTGGCAACAAGCCTCCTAGGCCAGGCTTGTGCAAGCCATGTTTGACCCTTGAGTGAGTTGTGTTGAGTTGAGTGATGGGGTTGGGTAAGGTATTACAATAGAACATGTGTAGTCAATATAAGAATTACCTAGAGAAGCCTAGTATTGGCTAAGATACATTATATATATGTTGACAGATGGTTGTAGTTTGGTTTTAGTTATCAGTCCACCTGTATGGCCATTGGTATGGAGGTATCATGTATGAAACTATATGATAAGTATGGTAGTAGTAGTAGTTGATTTATACCAAGATATAAGTTATAAGGATACTTGAGATATCTTATAAATATATTCATATTATAGGATTATGAGACTATGGTAATTGATGTGAATATGTCATGAGAGGTATCTTAGAGTATATGGGATGAATTAGATATGGATGTTGGGATAGCCTAAGCATTGAATATGTATATATAAATATGATGTAGGTTAATTGATATTCTAGAAAAGGTTTTGCTTTAAGACTTGAATTAGAATTCATGAATCTAGCTTGATATAGTGTTTGACTAGATAGTTAACCCTAAATGAGCCTTGACCTAGTTTGACTAAATGTTGACTTGGTTTGACCCAGAGTTGACCAAGTTTGACTTTGACCTAGATTGACCTAGAAATCATGTAGATTGCATCGTAAACTTCATTTACCTTATTTTAAATACATTATAACCTGTACTGCTCTATTTAGGACATTGTGACTTCGGTGCAGACATCTGATATTATACTACTCTTTTCAGAGTGTCAGGCGAGTATATTCTCTGATAGTTCTCTCATTTATTTGTCAATTATTGTACTTCAGTTCTAGTTAGTTTTATGTGATTCTCTGTTACAACACGTATAGATATTTCTGGATTCATGTATGCGACACACATATCATATAGTCTGGCCTCTATTACTGGAATCATTGCTAGTATGATCATGTTTGGCTGGACTCATCTCGATTCTCGTGTCAAATTTTGGATTCACTTGTATTACGGGGCGGGGAAATATTGAGTAAGACATGTAGACATACCCCAAATCTGGAGTCTTCCAACTGAAATCTACTGAAAGCATAGCCATCTCTCGCCTGATCAGTGAGTGATGTGCCTGATACCTACAGCCGTTTACATGTCGATCTCAGTATTTTAAAACACACTATTAGAATATAGCTGGTCTCACCTGGATTCTTGATCACTGACTAGAATCATCTTGTACTGGATTCATCTTATATTAGATTCGTCCCGTACTAGATTTACATAGGATTTACACTTGTTTTACATTTACTGTCTGGACTTATCATGTTACTCTAGTTCAGTTAGAATTTTATTTTACAGTCTTTATTACCATAATTCTTCTCTTGTTTAGTTACCTTACTTTGTATCTTAACTGTTTCTCTATACCATCACCTGAATATAAGCTACCTTGTTCATCAATAAAACTGTCTATAACTGCTTTATAGTTCTCTGTCATTTACTTGGGTTTTCTAGATGAGTTGTACTCGTTCCTGTCCTGATTGGACCTGTTGAAAATTTTATAGATGATTGCCCTGAGGATACTTGCCCTACTTACTATGGACCATGAGACATTTTAGCTACCTTTGGCCTCCACTCAGAGTGATCGGGAGACTAGCTAGTTGACTTGGTTTAGTTTCATGTTTTAGAACTTGAATTGCAATAAGTTGAGATATGTTTTGTTTTTAGATTGTTTGAATTATTAATATTTAGTAGTTGGTTTTTGTTGTTATTATTTAGTCTTAGTTATAAACTTCTGTGTTATCATATCGTGCTTAGACTGTGATTGAGATTTCATTATATTTATACTTGTCCTCTGTTCGGAGTTGAGATTTTGACAAGTAGATTATATAATTGCGTGAGTTGTTCGTCAGATAGTGACCTAGTACAACGTTCTACCGCCGATACTGTGGCGTAGGCTAGGCGTTGTTACGTACTCGTACCCTCACAATGGATGCGGATCGTGATACGTTTTTAGTGGTGGCCCATGTAGGTCGAGAGTCGCATTAGTGCGATATCGTGGTAGTACGGTGACTTAGTTGTACTGCTGTGAGCCTGCGATAGGATTGAGCGATAGGCTTTAACAGAGAGGTACTCAATCACAGTTAGGAAAAATTTTGCTTCAATTCATGCCATCTATGCATCTTGCTGATTTGTCTTCCTTGAAATTAACTGTCCTCCCTTAATTTATTGCTTCTATCTCAGTATTGTTCCTTGTTTGATCTGTCTCCAGGATGGTCGAGACTAGATTTCATCGCTCCTGACCGAGGGATACTGCTGAGAGGTCTGCCACCTCTCGTCCTGTGCAGTCAGTTTTCGATACCGCAGCACCATTTATGCCAGCTGGGGTAGGTACTTCAGCTACCTTCGGAGGAGTCCCTCCGCCAGCAGTGCACATGCAAAGCCCGGTGATTCTAGAGATGCTCCAGCAGCAGCAGTCGCCTTCGGGATCCGTTGACGCAGTCCAGCTGTTCACTTTCTTCTAGCAGTTCATGGAGGCCCAGCAGGCCTAGCAGCAGCGTCAGACGACAAAGTTCAGTCGGGGCATCGATCTGGCCCTAACGGCAGTTGAGAGGGCAGCAGCTCAGCCTTCGGCAGTTCAGCAGCCGTATCAGCCGAAGGAGAAGGGCATCCAAGAATTCCAGAAGATACACCCGCAGGATTTTAGGGGTACAAAGGGCATCCTGTACGCAGATGAGTGGATTGAGCACATGGAGGAGATCTTCAGGCTGGCAGAGATTCCAGCGAGGCTACAGATCGAGGCGGCGGCCAGTATAATGTAGGATTTGGCTCGCACTTGGTACCAGACAGACCCGAGGGTTGGTACAGTTGGGCAGACCTGGGCAGCCTTTAAGAAGCTGTTCAAGAAAAAGTGTTTCCCCGATGCAGTGCTTGGTGCCCTCGAGACACAGTTCGAGGCTTTAGTACAGGGCAGTCAGACTGTGGAGGATTACGTCGAGGAGTTTTGCCGTCTGGGCAGGTTTGTTGAGGGGTTATCTGAGGCGACGAAGGCCTGGAGGTTCAGGAAGGGGCTAGTCAAGGATGTGAAGTCCTATACCAAGAGTGCCCACAGCGCCACTTTTGAGGAGATCCTGGTAGGAGCCCTAGCAGCGGAGGATGACCTTGAGCTGAGGCTCAAGAGGGGACGGGACGCTCACGGTACCAGCAGCAGAGGAGGCCAGGCCAAAAGGCCTCACATACAGATTCAGTAGGCACAGGCACCAGTGATGGTTCAGCAGTTGTAGCATCAGTATCAGGGTCAGGACCCGAAGACGATCAGTTGTTCCTACTCCAGGAAGTTGGGACACACCAGGGAGCAGTGTAGGAAGAGGCTGAAGATTTGCTATTCCTGTGGGTCTGAAGCCCACCAGAAGATAGATTGTCCTATTGCACCTCCTTTTGAGGGAGATAGGCCACTTGTAGCTCAGCATCAGAGGGGTGGAGCTTTTGCGATGGCGGTCGAGGAGATCGACGCTGTAGGTGATGGGTTAGCAGGTTTGTCCTTCTTGTTCTTCCTCCCCACCTTCATGTGTGATTTCCATTAGTACCTGCCAGGATATGCTTGTGATATGTTAGATAGCGTAGTTACCCTGATCGAGACTGTGGAATCCCTACCAGTAGGATTGTGTTGCATGTTATCTATCGACCTTGATTTGATTGAGGGTTTGACCTAGTAGGGGTACGATCATCTTAATTTCGAGGACAAAATTCTTCTAAGGGGGGTAGACTTGTAACATCCAGTTTTCCAAATAAGGGTAATTTTGAACTTTTATAATTATAATTATTTATTTATTGATATTTATATCATATTATAATTTTGGTGATTTTTAATCATTTTAAAAATATTTAAAAACTATGACTTGTGATTTTGATGTGCTGCTAGTAAAACCCTAGAGACTGTCTGACCTAGAGCCTAACCATGTGATTGGGATAGTTATTTATCATTTTTAGCCTAGGGGTAATTTGGTCATTTTGACTTATTGGAATTATTTGATTAATTATTGGAATGATGGTTGTTACTTTTGACTTTTACTAGTTGTGACTTAAGAGACTAACCTAGATGTTGACTTTAGCTATGGTGACTTGGTTAGCATGGTAGGACCCTAGTCTAACATAAGTCAACCCAAGTTCAGTTATTTAGAATCAAGTTTCATGTAGAGAATAAATGATTAGGTTCATAGGCTTTTGACTAAAGGAGTGATTCCTTTACCATTAAAACTTGGCCCAAGCCCATTAGTCATAACCCTAACCCTAATTTTTCCCCTTTATGGCCAGCCACATAGGGATCCCAACCCTATATAATACCTCTTCCTTTGGTTCTTGCCTCTTTTGTATTGAATCAACACTTGGAAAAGGAAAGGTATTACCATTCTTGCCCAATCCCTAACTTTTCCATTTTAATTCCTTTTTAACTCTAATTTCTTGCATTAGAATCTAATACTCCTCTATTTTCTGATTATGGAGAGTAATCTCAGCTTTTGAATAATTTGGGGATTTGAGCTAGCAAGGAGGATCACTCTATTTTGGGGCTTTTCTTGCCATTTGACACACTATAGGTAAACCCTCTAAATTGTGTTTTTATTTTGATTTCTTTACATATTAGGCAAGATCTAGGTTTCCCCTAGCTGTCCCTCATGTTTGGTAGGAAACCGTATCCATTTGGTGTCCGTATCGGATACGTGTCTATGTGTATGTACAAGTATTTGTTAAAATGCCACTGTGGACTGTTTGTTCTTGTTTTTTAAAACAAATTACAGATTTGGAAAGCCCTATATATGGGGATTAATTTTATAGGTGACTGAGCATGATTTGGGGTTATATTCGAGTCCAAAATGGACACGAACACGCAGCACGAGATGCCCGTGCTGTGCCCTGCTACCCGACACCAAATTCTTAATGTACAGGACACGGGGACACATAAAACTTGGTACGAAGGTGGGGGACATGTCTGTCGACATGTTCCCAGAGTTTTGTGATGTTTCATGTCGTGTCGAGTGAGCATTCGCGTCTGCACTAAATTCGTACTACACTTGGACACTTTTAAAACATGCTCTGATACTCACTATTTGACACGACACGACATGACGTAGACCTAATACAGACACTTGGACACGACCACCTAGACCTAGGCTACCTAGACACTTGACCACGAGATCCCTAGTGGCATGTGTCGTGTCCTAGTGGACACGACATGTCAGCACGAGACTGTGCTGAGCACAGTTTTGATACTGAGTTTGACCCCCCTGTTTGGACACAATTTTGACTCATTATTGACACGGGGACACGTGTGTGTTTCAAACACATGACCACCCCCCTGACATGTGTGTTTGGTTCGATATTTGCATTAAGTTTAGGTTTGAGAATACGGTTCTTGGATTTGACTGATACATATAAACATGGATTTCATGTTAACTGTTAACTGAGTGTTTGGGGTTTTATGTTAATTGGTTTTGGGATTGAATGCAATATATATATATACAAACTGGAATTTGGATTTGAATGTCAGAAATCTGAGATATTGGAATCAACATTCAAATTCCTGAGTTCAGAGTTCCCAGGAAGATAATTCCATTTTCTCACTCAGTCTACTATGTTTACTAATCAGTCAATACCTTGGCTTGTATACCAGTTATCTATGTGGTTCAGTCCATTTCCCATTTGATGAGTCCTTCTATTTTCTGTGCAGACCATTTATGTTTGATGTTCTGTCCGTATACGCATACATATCAACCATTCATATAAGATTACCTTAGTTCAGTTCCATGAACTTGGTAATAAATCCTAGAGCTTCCTTATTGTATCCTTATTGCCTACTTGTCCCAGTCATGTATGCTATACTTGTTATCAGTAAGAAGTTTGTTTCAGTCATTACATCCTGTCTATAGGCCAATGTGTATTGATTTTGGGCAGTAGCCTTAAGCCACTTGGCCTGTGACGGGCTTTAGGGGTCTTTCCTGGCCATGGGCAGGCTAGGAAGTGAGCTATAGGCATTGCCTGGTTGTACTGCCATAGGCCAGGGTATTTAGTGGATAGTATGTGGTGAGTTAGAGAGATGTGCAGCAGTGTAGGTCATCATTTTGCTTAGTATATGTGAGTGTATTAGGTACCAGTATGAACCAGAGGTTAGGTTGTGAGCTAGTGTCAGTGTAATAAAGATTAGAGAGCTAGTTTAGAGGATATGTATAAAGTTTTTAAGAAGTGTTAGTTTGGGAGCTTGGTTGGTTATTGGCAGCAAGCCTCCTGGGCCAGGCGTGTGCATGCCATGTTTGACCCTTGAGTGAGTTGTGTTGAGTTGAGTGATGGGGTTGGGTAAGCTATTACAATAGAGCATGTGTAGTCAATATAAGAATTACCTAGAGAAGCCTAGTATTGGCTAGGATACATTATATATATGTTGACAGATGGTTTTAGTTATCAGTCCACCTGTATGGCCTTTGGTATGGAGGTATCATGTATGAAACTATATGATAAGTATGGTAGTAGTAGTTAATTTATACTAAGATATAAGTTATAAGGATACTTGAGATATCTTATAAATATATTCATATTATAGGATTAGGAGACTATGGTAATTGATGTGAATATGTCATGAGAGGTATCTTAGAGTATATGGGATGCATTAGATATGGATGTTGGGGTAGCCTAAGCATTGAATATGTATATATATATATATATATATATGATGTAGGTTAATTGATATTCTAGAAAAGGTTTTGGTTTAAGACTTGAATTAGAATTCATGAATCTAGCTTGATATAGGGTTTGACTAGATAGTTAACCCTAGATGAGCCTTGACCTAGTTTGACTAGATGTTGACTTGGTTTGACCCAGAGTTGACCAAGTTTGACTTTGACCTAGATTGACCTAGAAATCATGTAGATTGCATCGTAAACTTCATTTACCTTATTTTAAACATATTATAACCTGTACTGCTCTATTAAGAACATTGTGACTACGGTGCAGACATATGATATTACACTACTCTTTTCAGAGTATCAGACGAGTTTATTCTCTGATAGTTCTCTCATTTATTTGTCAATTACTGTACTTCAGTACTAGTTAGTTTTATGTGATTCTCTGTTACAACACGTATGGATATTTCTGGATTCATGTATGCGACACACATACCATATTGTCTGGCCTCTATTACTGGAATCATTGCTAGTATCATCATGTTTGGCTGGACTTATCTTAATTCTCGTGTCGAATTCTGGATTCACTTGTATTGCGGGGCAGGGAAATATTGAGTAAGACATGTAGACATACCCCAAATCTAGAATCTCCCAACTGGAATCTACTGGAAGCATAGCCATCTCTCGCCTGATCAGTGAGTGATGTGCCTGATACCTACAGCCATTTACATGTCGATCTCAGTATTTTAAAACACACTATTAGAATATAGCTGGTCTCACCTGGATTCTTGATCACTGACTAGAATCATCTTGTACTTGATTCATCTTGTATTAGATTCGTCCCGTACTGAATTTACATAGAATTTACACTTGTTTTACATTTACTGTCTGGACTTATCATGTTACTCTAGTTCAGTTAGAATTTTATTTTACAGTCTTCATTGCCATGATTCTTTTCTTGTTTAGTTACCTTACTTTTCTTGTATCTTAACTGTTTTTCTATACCATCATCTGAATATAAGCTACCTTGTTCATCAATAAAACTGTCTATAACTGCTTTATAGTTCTCTGTCATTTACTTAGGTTTTCTAGATGAGTTGTACTCGTTCCTGTCCTGACTGGACCTGTTGAAAATTTTACAGATGATTGTCCTGAGGACACTTGCCCTACTTACTATGGACCAGGAGATGTTTTTGCTACCTTTGGCCTCGACACTCAAAGTGATCGGGAGACTCGCTAGTTGACTTGGTTTAGTTTCATGTTTTAGAACTTGAATTGTAATAAGTTGAGATATGTTTTGTTTTGAGATTGTTTGAGATTATTATTATTTAGTAATTGGTTTTTGTTGTTATTATTTAGTCTTAGTTATAAACTTCTGTGTTATCATATCGTGCTTAGACTGTGATTGAGATTTCATTATATCTATACTTGTCCTCCGTTCGGAGTTGAGATTTTGACAAGTACATTATATAATTGCGTGAGTTGTTGGTTAAATAGTGATGTCACTTTCCGTTCCCAGAATACGTATTTATTTAATATTTATCATGTATTATTCTGTATTTAAATCCCTTTAATTTCATGTTAATTAATTTCCTGTAATTTTATTTCTGCATTTTACTTTCTGCTTTTATACTCTGCTTTAGCTTTGCTTTGGGTTCGACTTGGATTGGTTAATTATGTTGGTTCATCATGAACCGAAACAAACCCCCACCTACCACCACCCTTTCATTTAAAGCCCATCCCCTTTCTTTCTCTTCATTACTTCACCATTACTCTTCTTACTTTTCTTCTTCCTCATAAACTCTTCCCTACCTACCAGCCGCCTAGGCAAGTGCCAACTTGCTTCTTGATGGATCTCCATTTTTGTTGTTTCATTGTCTTCCTCTCAAGATTCTTAGATACTTTAGTATACTTAACATTTTCAATTTCCATGGCTCATTTCATGTAGATCTAAGTTTAATGCATCTTCGGATTTCTTGGGTTTTGATCTAGTAACTTTGTTATTTTTCAAGTTTTGATGGTTCCATGTTGTAGAGAATTTCGTTCTACCCTATTTTGACCTATGGAAGTCCAGATTTGGGCTTGGAATGAAGGATTTAGAGAGCTTGGAAGCAATGGCTTCCATAGTTCTGTTCTCAGGAAATTCGGAGAAGAAAATCAAATTTCTGGCCGCATGAGCAAATTCTGGCCGCATGAGCAATTTCTGGCCGCATGAACAAATCCTGGCCGCATGAGCAAATTCTGGCCGCATGAGCAAATTCTGGCCGCATGAGCAATTTCTGGACGCATGAGTAAATCCTGGCCGCATGTGTTGACACAAAGTCACAGTCAACCAAATATTGACTACATTGACCAAATAATATTTGTATTAATTCAATACGACACACGACGACTGCATTCAGTTCAAGACAGATGACAGCTCAGTCTCCGGCTCTCAGTGTGTTCTGGAGTCTGTATTTTATGATTTCATTGAGTCTAGATTTATGTACTCTGAGTCTTGCTGAGCTCTTGGAACTTAGTCTATAACCTACCCAAAATCCCAAGCTCCACTGAACCAAAAACTGCCCACTGGTCCCCTTAGAACCACTCTGTGCTCTGGAGACAGAGTTCGGGCCGAACTCTGCCTCCACACAGAGTTCGGGCCGAACTCTGTCCCCTAGAAATCAGGAACCCTAATTTTAGGGATAGCTGGTTGCTAGCTGTCCAACGGCCAAATTTTTGAATTTTCCTACCCGAATTCTGGCCGAATTCTGCCTATAAAAACACTATAAATAGGGCATGAATTCTCTCATTTCAATTCACTCAATCTTCTCTTCTCTTCTCTCTTATAAGCTCAATAAGCCATACCCTTCCCATCTACTAGCCACAAGCCTCCTAAGTCTCGAGTGCTCAGCATCTCTCAGTTAGGATTCTTGTGCAAGAGTTGAAGAAGTCGCTTGGACAATTCCAAGCAAATCGCCACTGCGATCCTCTGTTAGAAGTTGACGTGCTCTTCTGAAGAAAAGGCACGGGTTGTAAACTACTATTTCACAAATAGTGGATTTAATCCTGAGCTAGAGTTCTCAGGCCTGGACTAGTCCTCCACGAGGGAAACCAGGTTAAAATCGCTGTGTTTGCGTATGCTCTTTTGCTCTTTATTTATTTTCCGCACTTTACTCTGATTATTGATTGTTGGTGAAAGAGTTAATTTTTAATTGGCTTTTTTCTATATAAACTCTATTCACCCCCCTCTAGAGTTGCCAAACTGTTCTTCAATTGGTATCAAAGCTCTGTTCTCTTTACAAGGATTAACATCCTAAGAGCTGATCCATGGCAACCACACAATCCTTGATTTCCAATCATGGTGAAGGTCAGTCCACTCATAGGCCTCCCCTATTTGATGGAACTAACTACACATATTGGAAAATAAGGATGAGCTTCTATCTTAAGTCTCTAGACTTTGACCTGTGGACTGTCGTCACTGACGGTTACAAAAAGCCCGCCAGGATAGTTGTCGATGGTGACCTCATTGAGAAACCACACGACAAATATTCTGTCGAGGAGAAGAAACAGGCAAGTCTAGACGCTAGGGCTATTAATGCTTTATTCTGTGCTATAGACAGGAATGAGTTCAACAGGGTTTCTACTTGCACCACTGCTCATGAAGTATGGAGACTTCTAGAAGTGACGCATGAAGGAACCACACAGGTCAAGGAATCTAAAATAAGCCGTCTCACTCAAGAATACGAAGCCTTCAAGATGAAGCCAAGTGAGACGATCACTCAAATGATCACAAGATTCCTCGACATCATCAATCCTCTATCTTCGCTCGGAAAGCAGTATTCAAACCACGAGAAGATTCGTAAGCTGCTCAGAGGGCTACCAAAGATTTGGAACCCTAAGGTGACAGCCATCATAGAAGGAAACGATCTCACAACAATGTCAATGGAGACCTTGATGGGTAAGCTTATGACTCACGAGCTTGACCTCAAGGACTTCGAAGAGCCTGCTCCGAAGACCAGGGAGATCGCACTCAAAGCTCATCAACGAAGAGCTAATCATGATGAGACCGAAGAAGATAATTCGGATGATGAAAAACAAGCTCTCATGGTTCGCAACTTCAAGAAATTCCTTCGCTTCAATCGAAGGAAGAAGGAATCTCAAGAAGACGATGAAGAAGAACCAACTTGTTACGGTTGCAAGAAAACTGGACATGTCCGAAAAGACTGCCCATTCCTGAAGAAGAGCAACCGCTATGAGAAGCCATACAAAAAGAACTCATCAAAGAAATATGCCAACACAGGCATCTGGCATGAAAGTGAAGCAAGTGACTCTGAGGAAGAAAAGGACTCTCCTCAAGATACAGCAAATGTGTGCCTGATGGCAACTTCTAACAAGGTATCTAACGAAACTCTGGATGACTTCTCTTTTGATGAACTTGGCGATGCTTTCACTGATTTACTCGATGATCATAAAAAGGTCATCGGTAAATATAAACATGCCAAGGACAAAATCAAAAGTCTAGAAGATGAGATACAAAGAATTTCCTTACTTCTTGATAATGTTAGAGACACATCACCCACTAATGACGCTGATGAAGTATCCAAGCTCAAATTAAGCTTGCATGATGCTGAAGCACGTATTGAGCCACAAACTCAAGAAATCACTACACTCAACACGTTGCTTGCTGAAGAAAAGAGTAGACACAAGATTTCCATGACTAAGATATATGGCTTAAATATTAAGGTTACTGAACTGCAAGCTGTTACTAAAAGATTAGAAACCAAATTGGGTAAACAGGTTATTCAACCTCAAACCCAATCACATGGGCACAACACCACTCATGCTAGTCAACCAAGTCATTCTCATGCAGCACATAACCATGCATTCATATACACAAACTTTCACAAACCACGTGCACGTAAGAACAATTCTCACTCAGTACACAAGCATCATGCACAAAGACACAATCAACAGCACTTCACACATAAAAATCATCATGTCATGCCATATAGACAAGATCATCATGCAATGCCATATAGACAAGGTCCTCATATACCATATAGACAAAATCGTCATGACATGCCATATAGACAAAATCATCATGCCATGCCATCTAGACAATATCAGCATGTCACTCATCATAGACAATACCATCATTCTATGCCTCAAAGACACCATCACCATGCCACTTATTCCATGCATAATCATCCTCACCATGCTAACTCTTCACATCATGTCCATCCTCATCCTGTTGCTTATAAATATCATTCTCATACTCCTAGTATAAACAAGAATGCTATCTGTACTTATTGTGGATTACATGGACACATCTCACCACAGTGCAGAGTTAGAAGACTTGTAGATAAAAGGATATATGCTTGGTTCCCAAAGACTAACTTTTCAGGACCCTCAAGAACTCGGGTACCAAAGGTCACATCTACTCTTGATGTAGGTGGACCTTCCCTCCTCAACTGAAAGTAAGTGGATTCTCGATAGTGGATGCTCGCGACATATGACGGGAGACGCAAACCTTTTTGCATCACTATCGATGAAGAGAGAAGGATACGTATCCTTCGGTAACAATCTCAAAGGGCACATTATAGGTAATGGTATCATTGGTCATCCTCCCTCTCCTGTAATAAAGGATGTCTGCCTAGTGACCGAGTTAAAGCATAACCTGCTCAGCATTAGTCATCTTGCTGATCATGGATATGACATTAACTTTGGACAAAACAGTTGCTACATCTATGATAGGTCAACAGGAGACATTGCTTTTGAAGGGAAAAGAGAGGATAACATCTATATTTTCTATCTTTCTATAAATACTAACAATGCAGGTAGATGTTTATATGCCCACAAAGACGAACGACTACTTTGGCACCAGCGTCTTGGTCACGCCAACATGGATGCTATATCCAGGCTTTCTACCAAGAAGCTAGTGAGAGGATTGCCTGACATCACATTCAAAAAGGATACGGTATGTGCCGAATGTGAACTAAACAAGGCAACAAAATCCTCGTTTCATTCCATCAACTCTGTAAGTACTACTAGACCCTTGCAACTACTTCATATGGATTTATTTGGTCCTAGTAGAATAGCTAGCCTTGGTGGCAAACTGTATGCATTTGTTATTGTTGATGATTTTTCGAGATTTACTTGGGTTTTCTTTCTCGCTAATAAGAGCGATGCTATTTCTGCTTTCAAAGTTTTTGTAAAGAAAGTTCAAAACGAAAAAGGCTACATGATTACTCGAATCCGAAGTGATCATGGAGGCGAATTCGTAAATTATGATTTCGAAAGTTTTTGTAATGCAAATGGTTTTGATCATGAATTTTCTTGTCCTAGAACTCCTCAACAAAATGGTGTTGTGGAGCGGAAGAATAGAACTCTCGGCGATATGGCCAGAGTCATGTTGAATAAATTTTCACTTCCGAAATACTTTTGGGCAGAAGCTGTTAGTACAGCATGCCATATTTTGAATAGGGTACTGATTCGTCCTATTACGAAGAAAACACCCTATGAGCTCTGGTTTGGGAGAACCCCCAATGTTTCTTATTTTAAAGTTTTTGGTTGTAGATGTTTTATCCTTAACACCAAAGACAACTTAGGCAAATTTGATGCCAAAGCTGACGATGGTATCTTTCTTGGTTATGCCGCCAAGAGTAAGGGATATAGAGTTTTCAATAAACGCTCACTTATTGTGGAAGAGTCAACAAATGTGACTTTTGATGAAGACAACAGTGCAGCAAGTACTCTTGATGATGACGTTGAGCCATCAACTTCTACTCCAATGAATACTTCAACCGAAACTAATTCTCTGGAGGGTTTGCCTAAGAAATTCTCTTTCAAACCTTCTCATCCAGAAAATTTAGTTATAGGAGAAGTTTCACGTGGAGTAACTACTAGATCATCACTAAGAGACTCTGTTGCTAGCACTGCCTTCATTTCACAAGTAGAGCCTAAAAACATTTCTGAAGCTTTTAATGATGAATTTTGGATTTCTGCTATGCAAGAAGAACTCAACCAATTCGAGAGAAGCCAAGTATGGGAACTCGTTCCTAGACCGGTTAATCACTCTATAATTGGTACTAAATGGGTTTTTAGAAACAAAGTAAATGAAGATGGTTCAGTCACACGTAACAAAGCTCGTCTAGTAGCTCAAGGATACAACCAAGAGGAAGGTATCGACTACGATGAGACGTATGCTCCTGTTGCTAGACTAGAATCCATTCGGATGCTTTGTGCTTTTGCTAATTTTCAAAACTTTAAATTATTTCAAATGGATGTGAAAAGTGCTTTTCTGAATGGTTTTATTAAGGAGGAAGTTTATGTGAAACAACCTCCTGGCTTTGAAAATCATAAATTTCCCGACCACGTGTTCAAGCTAAAGAAAGCACTTTATGGCCTCAAGCAAGCCCCCAGAGCTTGGTATGAAAGGCTAAGTAGCTTCTTACTTGAGAAAGGTTTTTCAAAAGGGAAAATTGACACTACACTGTTTATAAAATCTTTTAAAGACACTATTCTGTTGATTCAAATTTATGTTGATGATATTATTTTTGGGTCTACTGATGAAACTCTTTGTCAAGAATTTGCCAAGTGTATGCAGACAGAATTTGAAATGAGCATGATGGGAGAGCTCAACTACTTTCTTGGCCTGCAAGTAAAGCAACTGGCAAATGGAACTTTCATCTGTCAATCGAAGTATACCAAGGACATGCTGAAGAAGTTCGACCTTGACAACGTCAAACCAATTAGCACGCCAATGGCTACTTCAACCAAACTCGAACCAGATGAGAGCGGCAAACCCGTTGATCAACGTAAGTATCGAGGTATGATAGGCAGCTTACTTTATTTAACTGCTAGTCGCCCCGATATCATGTTTAGTGTTTGCCTATGTGCTAGATATCAAGCAAATCCTAAGGAATCTCACATGACCGCGGTTAAGCGTATCTTTCGATACCTTAAGGGTACGGTTACAGTGGGCCTATGGTATCCCAAGTCAACATCATTTGACCTCATCGGTTACTCTGATGCTGACTTTGCTGGATGCAAGGTCGACCGTAAAAGTACGAGCGGCACGTGTCATTTGTTAGGAAAGGCTTTAGTCTCATGGTTTAGCAAGAAGCAGAACTCTGTCGCACTATCCACAACAGAAGCTGAATACATAGCAGCTGGGCGTTGTTGTGCACAAATTCTGTGGATGAAGCAAACCCTTGAAGACTATAAGTTATCTTTCATGCATATTCCTATATTCTGTGACAATACTAGTGCCATCAATTTGACTAAGAACCCTGTCTGCCACTTACGCACTAAACACATTGAGATCAGACACCACTTTTTGCGTGATCATTAGCAAAATGGCACAATTAACTTAGAATTTATTGACACTGATCATCAGCTAGCAGATTTCTTTACTAAGCCATTATCCGAAGAGCGCTTCAATTATCTTTGTCGTGAACTCGGAATTTTGGATGAAGCAGTTATAAGTTGAGACTTACCTGCATAAATATCGAGTATATTTTGATTCTTTTATGACAAATTTATTATGGGTACAAGCCGAAAGGGTCCTTCTGACAAAAAGGCGTAAAAGCCTAAGCGACACGGTGCACTAGTCCTCAGGACTACCGCTAGCTGGGATCCGGCCCCTGCAGCTAACCCATGGCAAATTTGAAATACTGAATTACAATATATTTCCTTGTTTATTATATGGTTTGTTATGATTTATTATTGCCAAATTGATCTTCCTAAAGTTGATTCTGACCTTTGTAAATCTCTCTATGTACTTTATTGGGTTTCTCAAAATTGTATCTCTTTTTGTTCAACACTTAATCATTTTTCAGCCTGAATTTTGTTCTGGACCACTGATCCAGAACTCGGGCCGAACTCTGCCCCTAACAGAGTTCGGGCCGAGTTCGGTCCCTAGGTTCCAGAATCGGGATCTGGCTCCGCCATTGGATCTTTTCTAATCCAATGGTCACTATTCTACCCGACCAAAGACAAAGCCCTACTTTATGTCGGGATTCCTTCTCTTTCCTCCCATATTACCTCCTTCTTCACCTCTCCAAACTCCTTCCTTCAAACCCTAACCCTAGTTTTTGATCTAGAGTGCTCTATTTCTTCTCAAAATCAAGGGAAAGGGGTTTTTCAACGTTCTCTTCAACTGTTTGACATTATTTTCAGGTATAACTCTCTATTTCTCTCCATTTCAAGTTATCAAATTTCTTGTAAATGGCTCCACGCTTGCCCAATCGTGGGAAGAGGATCCGAACCGAGGGTGCTTCCTCTTCGAATCCTCCTCCTCCGATTGAACAAGTAATTGAACAACACCCCATTCATCCGTTGTTCAATCCGCCGAGTCCCGATGACCCTAACACATACGACGACCGTCTATTTGTATCGCTAGACGCCTCTAATGAATGGTTTAGCGATTTTAGGACTCGTCCGGTGTTTGGGGGCCATCCCATCAATTTCACAATATTTTCTCAATATGAGTCTTTATTCCATGATCTTTGTTTGGATGCTTTAGTTGCTTCAAATTCTGTCATCTACCGTAGTGCAATCCAAATGTTCTATTGCAATTTAACTTTTGATGCAACACACATCTATTCCCGGGTTGCCGGTATTGACATCGCCTTCAATGATTCTGAGTTGGGGGATTTTCTTGATCTTGTTAATCTTGATACTTGGAATAAACTTGTGGAAGCACGTCAATTTCAATTTGTTGGCGATACTTCTCTTGAAGGATTCAAGGAGGAATTATGTGCTCCTAACATAAGTCCTCGCAAACTTATGGCCAAGCATCTCAACCCCTACTTCTATGAGCTTCACCGAATGGTTTTTAACACCATCTTACCCAAGGCTGGCTCAACAGATGAAGTCACTTATCTTGAGATCTCCGCCTTATATCATCTCCACTATCGTATTCCATTTAACTTTCCACGGACTATGATGGATTGGATGATCAACTGTCGGAAGAAACCAAGAGCTTTGGTTTATCCTCTCTATCTTCCTTTCGTTTTTTGTGCCTTCATCATTCCTATCCATGATTGTCTATTCCTGCCTGCACCTGTCTTTCTATCCAAAGCACGACGCCTTCAGCCTGTCGCTGCTTCTGAGTCATCTGAGCATTCTGCTGATGAGGAGCCTGACGCCCCTCCTTTTGGTCAGGATGCACGACCTCCACCTGCCACTCTTGAGTCCATTCAGACCATGCTCCGGGATCGTTTTACTCTTGAGGACGATCGCTGGACACAGCTGGACTATCGTACCACTCTGCAGATGAGTGCTCTCGGTAACTCTCTGCATGATATCCGGTACTCTCTGTCTCAGCATCTGCACATTCCCATGGAGAGGGATCCAGCGCGCGCGGGTTATCGCATTGATGATCCGTGGGTTATGCGTTACATGGATCCGGATGATGCTTTTGTGGACCCTCGTCGCTCCTTCCATGGTCCATCAGATGTTCCAGGACCATCTCGTGCTCCATGATGGAGATTGGCTACTATCTGCTGCTGCTGCTACTGATGATGATCTTAGTTACTTTTGATTTCAGTTATTTAGTTTCTTATAGATTTATGTAGCTGGTTTTATGTACTCTGTTTATGAGTTGGCCACTTGGTTTGGTGGATGACATTATCTGTCTTTATTATCATTCTATGTCAGTGACTTATTTTGCTTAGTATTTTACTGTTTCTTCTCTGCTTGGTGTGGTTGCATTAATATTCATTGCTTCTTTATATTGCTAACTGCCAAAAGGGGGAGAAATAATGTATATTTTTATTGTTTTGCTTTTGGGAGATATTAGATATCATACTGGTTCTATGCATTCGTATATCTGTGTATATCTGTACTTCTTGCTCTGGAAAATATTATCTATCAGATCACAGGTACTATGCATTTTGTAAGGGGGAGAGCTATAGCTTCTAGCTCGACACCGTTCATGGTTTACGGGGGAGCTATTTTCTCTTAGCTCAGGCATCGTGTATGGGGGAGCTATGGAACTATGTTACAATCAACTGTGTCCAGGTATGAATATTGAAATATACATATATTATTTTGTCAATTATCAATATGGGGGAGATTGTTGACACAAAGTCACAGTCAACCAAATATTGACTACATTGACCAAATAATATTTGTATTAATTCAATACGACACACGACGACTGCATTCAGTTCAAGACAGATGACAGCTCAGTCTCCGGCTCTCAGTGTGTTCTGGAGTCTGTATTTTATGATTTCATTGAGTCTAGATTTATGTACTCTGAGTCTTGCTGAGCTCTTGGAACTTAGTCTATAACCTACCCAAAATCCCAAGCTCCACTGAACCAAAAACTGCCCACTGGTCCCCTTAGAACCACTCTGTGCTCTGGAGACAGAGTTCGGGCCGAACTCTGCCTCCACACAGAGTTCGGGCCGAACTCTGTCCCCTAGAAATCAGGAACCCTAATTTTAGGGATAGCTGGTTGCTAGCTGTCCAACGGCCAAATTTTTGAATTTTCCTACCCGAATTCTGGCCGAATTCTGCCTATAAAAACACTATAAATAGGGCATGAATTCTCTCATTTCAATTCACTCAATCTTCTCTTCTCTTCTCTCTTATAAGCTCAATAAGCCATACCCTTCCCATCTACTAGCCACAAGCCTCCTAAGTCTCGAGTGCTCAGCATCTCTCAGTTAGGATTCTTGTGCAAGAGTTGAAGAAGTCGCTTGGACAATTCCAAGCAAATCGCCACTGCGATCCTCTGTTAGAAGTTGACGTGCTCTTCTGAAGAAAAGGCACGGGTTGTAAACTACTATTTCACAAATAGTGGATTTAATCCTGAGCTAGAGTTCTCAGGCCTGGACTAGTCCTCCACGAGGGAAACCAGGTTAAAATCGCTGTGTTTGCGTATGCTCTTTATTTATTTTCCGCACTTTACTCTGATTATTGATTGTTGGTGAAAGAGTTAATTTTTAATTGGCTTTTTTCTATATAAACTCTATTCACCCCCCTCTAGAGTTGCCAAACTGTTCTTCAGCATGAGCTTTTATTTTCCCAGCCGCATAAACCCTAACCCATAATGTCTTTTAGCTGATTCTGTCCCGAGTTGACATTAATTAACATTGATTGTTATCATGGCATTAATTAACATTGATTGTGACCTTGACTAATAATTGATCATGCGTTCCAAGTTGGAACTAAGAGACTGGCTAGTCGTCTTATTAAATTGAATGAATGAGACACGTTCATATGAACTATGAACTTTTGCAATCGACTGGCTGATCCCGAATAATGGCATATAGATACATGCAGGCTTCAATTTATTTACTTATTTTACAAAAGCAGCATGTGTACTTTATGGTCAAGGCATGATTATTTCGTGGCTAGTTTTTGATTGTTGTATTACGCTATGTAAGACCTACAACCTAACCGCACGGGTATCGTTGTAGAGATGTACATATCGTACCTCGTACGAAAGTACTCATTCTGAATGACCATGATCCACGGCATGGGATTTCACTCAACATAGAGGCTATTAAGTTAAATAAAATAATGATTGCATGGAGAGAATGGATTCCCGAGTTCTTACATGGCAGCCCTCTTTGGGACTATTAAGTGCCCGACAGGCCGGCTGGTTCCCACAGATACTACAAATCTGCCACACGGACAGGGAGCGGTATCTACTTATATTATTTATTGTATATTGATGACGGGCGTCCCGCTGGGACTCGTCTAATTCATAATTGGCACAATTGATTGATTGGGTAGACTAGCCTTGCTCGTACATAGTAAGAACTGAGGAATCCTTATTACATATTCCCAGGATAACTTAGAACTCACAGTAGCAAGCCGTAGTAGTTGCATGGCTGTTTAAATTAATTTATTTGTGTACTGTATCTACTCTGTTAACTAACTGAGATGATCAGAATGTCAGGGCATGACGGGCCAACTTATGTCCTTGTTTGGTTGGAAGGTTGGTTCGAAGTGTCGTGATGTTATGCGAATCCCAGTGGCAAGCAGAGATCTACTTATCATATTCTCTTATTACTGGTTTTATTTTCTCATATCGTGCTTCCTTACGGTACTTGCTATTAGAGGTCTAACCTCTCTGGTTTTGCATGGCCAGATTTAGAGCCGGTCCCCGAGGACTCAGCTTACTTCCACCTCCAAGATGGTCAATACTAGAGGGATGATCGCAGGAGGACTCGAGTGGGTTTCTTACTTCCTCGCTCGTTTTGTTATTTACTTTATACCTTGCCGTTTGGCACCGACATGTTAGTCGGATTGTCTTGTACTTACTTATACATAATTGTAATTAAGTCAGACTACAGCTGATAAAAATTGTGTATACTTTACTACATCATCTGGCTATGTTTTGTAAAGCCAGATCTCAAGAGCATTTTGACTGAGCGTTTGGGACGCCTTACTGCTTTATCTCACATGTTCTCTATTACTGTTTCTTGCTTGAATGATTGAGACAATAGATGTGAAGCGACCATAGTGAGACTTTCAAGTAGTATGCACCCCCTCGTCTTTTAGACAACATTGATCGTATTATACGGTATTCATCTACCCGTAATACGTAGCTGGCTGAGTCATTCTCCCGCTCTCCAGTATTCTGGTTCTAGGGCGTGACAAGGTTTTAGTGGTGGCCCATGCAGGTCTGATTTCAGACTTGTGGGGTGTTTCGATTTATAGGATGTCTTAAATCACACATGTTTCCCCTTGATCTCATGATTCGTTGATTCTCAACCCTAGCTTGACATTCTGGTATCCTTTGATTCCGTTGATTTTTCATGTTCAGTCGTTTGATTGTTCGCTTGTCCCTTTTCTTAGGGGCACTTCGTCTGCATCGGTCAGAACTGGACAGCAACAACAAGGGCAACATGGACAACATGACCAGGTTGGTCAGCTACAAGGGCCAGAACTACCTCAAGAGACTATCCAAGAAGAAGTAATAGTGGAACCAGCAGCTGGACCGCAGTATCCGAAGGTTCCTACACTGCCCATAGTTCTACCTACCCCAGTGGAAGTGGACACACCGGCCCTTCTGGAGATCATGAGAGGGATGATGGCTACTCAGCAATACCAGATGTTAGCCCAACAGCGCATGCACGCTCAGTTACAAGAGTAGAATGTGCTACTCAACCAAGGATTGCAGACGGCTTTGGAAAGAGGGGAGAGGACAGATTCAGGAGCATCAACCAGATTTTGTAAGTACAACCCCTGCCGTTTCGAGGGCACGGAAGATGCCATCTCAGCAGATGCGTGGCTTAAGGATATTGAGGCCATTTTGACAGCCGCTAAGGTGCCGACAGAAGAACATGTGGATCAGGTGAAGTTGTTACTTCAGGATCTCGCACGTGATTGTTGGGAATCAAAGGAAGTAGGCATCAGACGTCCTATTGCTTGGGACGATTTTACTGCAAGATTCAAGATAAAGTACTATGGAGTTGTGGCGTAGTTTGAGCTACAACAGAAGTTTATCAACCTCAGATAGGCTGGCAAGACTGTAGATGCTTATGCAGCGGAGTTCTGCAGATTGAGTAGGTTCTTCCCAAAGATGGTAGCAATGGAGAGCCGGAGGGCTATGAGGTTCCAGCAAGGGTTTCATCTTGAGCTCTTACAATTGATAGAGGGGCACAATTATCAGACTTTTGATGAGGTATTGACGGCAACCCGAAGGCATGAGATCACCATTCAGAGGATCACGGCATGGACTGGAGGTCAGAAGAGATCCCACAGTCAGATTGAAGGAAGAGAGGGAGTAGCGCTCCGAACAACAGCACCATCCCTTGGCATTCGCATTTATGATGTGGCAATACGAGGACCAGCACCACCACCCAGGCAGCAGCAACAGCAACAGAGGAAGAACCAACAACCCCCAGCAGGCTACACTTATTGTGGGAAAGTAGGACACACTAGAGATGTGTGTCGGACATTGAACGGGCAATATTTGATATGTGGAAGCCCAGATCATCGGGTTACCACCTGTTCCATGAATTCGAGGTCAGGAGGACCAGTACAACAATTTCCTGCTCTGCCAGCACCAGGGGCAGGCCAGTATCGAGGACCAGTGGTGGCAGTGAGACCGTTGGCACAGCGCCCGTTCATGTCACAGGCTTAGATATTTCAGCAGCAGGGACCGCCGATGCAGCAACACCAGCATAGACCACCCCAGCATCATCAAGGCAGGGTCCAGCAGCAGCACCAGGCTAGGCCGCAACATGGGAACCAACAAGGAGGTCGAGGACAGGCATTGACTCTGTCCTTAGAGGAGGCATTAGCATCGGAAGATGTTATGGCAGGTAACATTCTCGTCGCCTCATATTCTGTAGTAGCATTGTTTGATTCGGGAGCATCACACTCATTTATATCTGCACAATTTGTAACACGGCTAGGAATGGAGTTCGAGGAATTACCAGGGAGGTTAAATATACTCACTGGTAATGGGCTCGTAGGAGTTAGTAGAGTTATTCTAGCATGTAGCGTTGTAGTTTGTGGGCATTCCTTACCCGCCCGGTTGATAGAATTTCCTGTAGGAAATTTCGACGTTATCTTAGGCACGGACTGGCTGAAAGACAGTCATGCAACAATAGATTATCGTAGAGGGAGTGTATCTTTTGATATTCCAGGCATGAAGCAGTTCACCTTAGTCAGATCAGTGGCAACTCAACAAGAGCAGGGAGTAGTAACGGCAATGGAAGAAGTTCAAGTTTCGAAGGTAGTTGAAGAGTTTCTAGACGTATTTCCCGAAGAACTTCCAAGTCTACCACCAGTTAGGGATATTGAATTCTGTATAGAATTGGTACCTGGAACTAAACCGATATCAGACCGAGTTTACAGAATGGCGGATTCAGAGCAGGCCAAGGTATATCAGCACATAGAGGAATTGAAAGAGAAGAAGTTCATCCAAGCTAACATATCACCAAGGGCAGTTCCAGTAGTACTTGTAGGGAAGAAGGATGGGTCATCCAGATTGTGCATCGATTACAAGAAGCTTAACGCGGCAACAGTAAAGAACAAGTACCCACTACCCAGGATCGATGACTTGTTTGATCAGTTGAGTAGAGCTAGAGTTTTCTCCAAGATAGATCTTCGTTCAGGGTATCACCAAGTGAGGGTTCGGAAGGAGGATATTCCCAAGATAGCATTCAGGTCGAAGTATGGGCATTATGAATTCTTGGTAATGCCGTTTGGTTTGACCAATGCTCCAGCAATATTTATGGATTTGATGAACCGCATCTTTATGACGTACTTAGATCAGTTTATCATTGTGTTTCTTGACGACATTCTCGTATACTCTGCCAGTGAAGAGGAGCATGAAGACTACCTCCGAAAGGTGTTACAGGTTCTGAGAGAGAACCAGTTGTATGCCAAGCTCAGCAAGTGTGAGTTCTGGACAGAGCACATTTCATTTTTGGGTCACATCATATCAGGAGCTGGAGTAGCAGTGGATCCCAAGAAAGTAGAAACAGTAGAGAGTTGGCCAGTACCCAAGACCGTAGCTGTTGTGCGGAGTTTCTTGGGATTGGCAGGATATTACAGAAGATTTGTATCAGACTTTGCAAGACTTTCAGCACCCATGACCCGCTTGACACAGAAGGACGTGCCATTCGTCTGGTCGGCAGAATACCAGACATCATTTGAGAATCTGAAATAGAAGTTGATATCAGCGCCTATTCTTACATTACTCGTTGGACCCGGAGGTTTTACAGTATATTGTGATACGTCAGGAAAAGGATTTGGGTGCGTCCTCATGCAACATGGGAAGGTGATAGCATACGCATCTAGGCAACTTCGAGACCACGAGAAGAATTATCTAACTCATGACTTGGAGTTGGCAGCAGTAGTATTTGCTTTGAAGCTATGGAGGCATTACTTATATGGTGACCGAGTGGACATGTACACAGACCATAAAAGTCTGAAGTACAGCTTTACTCAGAAGGAGCTGAACATGAGACAGAAAAGATGGTTGGAGTTGATCAAGGATTACAATGTGGAGCTTCAGTATCATCCAGGCAAGGTTAATGTGGTAGAAGACGCTCTTAGTAGGAGAGGTGGCGCATTTATGTTGACAACACAGAGGCATATCTTAGAAGACCTTCAGGAGATGGGCATCGAAGTTATATTTCCTAGTGATGTAGGAGTTCTAACAAGTCTATAAGTTCAATCCGACTTGGTAGACAGGATCAAGGCAGCTCAGGCACAGGACCCAAGGATTCAGAAGCTTAGGGCAGAATGTGAGTCAGGACTCAGAAAGGAGATACAAATCCATAAAGATGGTACGCTTAGGTTTGGATCACGCCTATGTGTGCCTAGTAGAGATATTAGACAGGAGGTTATGGCAGAAGTCCACAGTTCTCAGTATTTTATACACCCTGGAGGGACCAAGATGTACCTAGATATCAAGCAGTACTTTTGGTGGAACGGGATGAAGAGGGAGATAGCTAGATTCATTTCCCGTTGCTTGATATGTCAGCAAGTGAAGGCAGAACAACAGAGGCCAGCTGGGTTATTGCAACCGCTTCCTATTCCAGAATGGAAGTAGGAACATGTTACCATGGACTTTGTGACCGGTTTACCGAGATCACCAAGTGGTAAAGATGCTATTTGGGTGATAGTGGACCGGCTTACAAAGGTGGCACACTTTTTTTCTTTCAGAGTAGGGCAATCTACAGAAAAGTTGGCAGAGTTGTATATGCAACAGATAGTCAGGCAGCATGGAGTCCCTGTCAGTATTGTGTCAGACAGAGATACCCATTTTACATCACATTTCTGGAAGAGTTTACATCATAGTCTGGGTACCAAGTTAAGATTTAGTACGGCTTACCATCCACAGACGGACTGGCAATTGAAAGAACAATTCAGACCTTAGAAGACATGTTGCGAGCTTGCACCCTAGATTTTGGAGGATCTTGGGAGAGCCACCTACACTTAGTCGAATTCTCATACAACAAAAGTTATCAAGCCAGTATCTAGATGGCGCCATTCGAAGCTCTATATGGTAAGAAGTGTAGGTCGCCACTAGCATGGGATGATATCGGGGAGAGAAAGATCCTAGGCCCAGAAATGATTGTTCAAACAGTTGAATTGGTTAAGAAAATTAGAGAGCGACTTCGAGTTGCGCAAGATCGACATCATCATTGGGCGAACCAGCATCGTAGGCCACTAGAGTTTTCTGTTTGGGACCACGTGTTCTTGAGGATCTCACCTACCCGTAGGATCATTAGGTTTGGCGTTCGCGGGAAGTTGAGTCCGCGGTACGTGGGCCCATTTATTATCCTTGATAGGATAGGAGATGTTGCTTATCGTTTATCCCTTCCACTTTCGTTATGAGAGGTGCATGACATATTTCATGTATCTCAGTTACGAAGGTATGTATCGGACCCAAGCCATATCCTTGATCATTCTGAGCTGGTTGTTGGTACCAACTTGTCTTACGAGAAGCAGCCGGTGTCCATTTTGGATCGAAGAGAGAAGATACTCAAGAACCGAACAATTAGCCTTGTCCGGGTTGCTTGGGGTCATCACTCTTTAGGGGAGTCAATGTGGGAATGTGAGCATGATATCCGATCACGGTATCCGTACCTGTTTGACTCACAATGTATATCTCTTTCTGTATACCTTGATTGTCTTAACTCCTTATGCTTGTCACCTTATGAAAAAAATTGCTTGGTGTCGTCGATAGTTAAACAAAGATACGTTATTTGCTACTTGACATTATGAAATAATTGCTTACTCAATTGCTTATGCTTAGATTAGTTTAGCTTTGATGTTCCTATCCTGCTTGGATTTGAAATTTCGAGGATGAAATTTTTTTCTAAGGAGGGTAGAGATGTCACTTCCCATTCCTAGAATACGTATTTATTTAATATTTATCAGGTATTATTCTGTATTTAAATCCCTTTAATTTCATGTTAATTAATTTCCTACAATTTTATTTCTGTATTTTACTTTCTGCTTTTATACTATGCTTTAGCTTTGCTTTGGGTTCGACTTGGATTGGTTTAATTATGTTGGTTCATCATGAACCGAAACAAACCCCCACCTACCACCACCCCTTTATTTAAAGCCCATCCCCTTTCTCTCTTTTCATTACTTCACCATTACTCTTCTTACTCTTCTTCTTCCTCATAAACTCTTCCCCACGTACCAGCCGCCTAGGCAAGTGCCAACTTGCATCTTGATGGATCTCTATTTTTGTTGTTTCATTGTCTTCCTCTCAAGATTCTTAGATACTTTAGTACTTAGCATTTTCAATTTCCATGGCTCATTTCATGTAGATCTAAGTTTAATGCATCTTCGGATTTCTTAGATTTTGATCTAGTAACTTTGTTATTTTTCAAGTTTTGATAGTTCTATGTTGTAGAGAATTTCGTTCTACCCCATTTTGACTTATGGAAGTCCAGATTTGGGCTTGGAATGAAGGATTTAGAGAGCTTGGAAGCAATGGCTTCCATGGTTCTGTTCTCAGGAATTTCGGAGAAGAAAATCAAATTTCTGGCCGCATGAGCAAATTCTGGCCGCATGAGCAATTTCTGGCCGTATGAGCAAATCCTGGCCGCATGAGCAAATTCTGGCGCATGAGCAAATTCTGGCCGTATGAGCAAATCCTGGCCGCATGAGCTTTTATTTTCCCAGCCACATAGACCCTAACCCATAATGACTTTTAGCTGATTCTATCCCGAGTTGACATTAATTAACATTGATTGTTATCTTGGCATTAATTAACATTGATTGTGACCTTGACTAATAATTGATCATGCGTTCCAAGTTGGAACTAAGGGACTGGCTAGTCGTCTTATTAAATTAAATGAATGAGATACGTTCATATGAACTATGAACTATTGCAATAGACTGGCTGATCCCGAATATTGGCATATAGATACATGCAGGCTTCAATTTATTTACTTATTTTACAAAAGCAGCATGTGTACTTTATGGTCAAGACATGATTATTCCGTGGCTAGTTTTTGATTGTTGCATTATGCTATGTAAGACCTATAATCTAACCGTACGGGTATCGTTGTAGAGATGTGCATATCGTATCCCGTACGAAAGTACTCATTCTGAATGACCATGATCTACGGCATAGGATTTTACTCAACATAGAGGCTATTAAGTTAAATAAAATAATGATTGCATGGAGAGAATGGATTCCCGAGTTCTTACATGGCAGCCCTCTTTGGGACTATTAAGTGCCCGACAGGTCGGCTGGTTCCCACAGATACTACAAATCTGCCACACGGGCAGGGAGCGGTATCTGCTTATATATATTATTTATTGTATATTGTATATTGATGATGGGCATCCCGCTGGGACTCGTCTAATTCATGATTGGTGCAATTGATTGATTGGGTAGACTAGCCTTGCTCGTACATAGTAATAACTGAGGAATCCTTATTGCATATTCCCAGGATAACTTGGAACTCACAGTAGCAAGCCGTAGTAGTTGTATGGCCGTTTAAATTGATTTGTTTATGTACTATATCTACTCTGTTAACTAACTGAGATGATCAGAATGTCAGGGCATGACGGGCCAACTTCTGTCCTTGTTTGGTTGGGAGGTTGGTTCGAAGTGTCGTGATGTTATGCGAATCCCAGTGGCAAGCAGAGATCTACTTATCATATTCTCTTATTACTGGTTTTAATTCCTTATATCGTGCTTCCTTGCGGTACTTGCTATTAGAGGTCTAACCTCTCTGGTTTTGCATAGCCAGATTTAGAGCCGGTCCCCGAGGACTCAGCTTACTTCCACCTCCAAGATGGTCAATACTAGAGGGATGATCGCAGGAGGACTCGAGTGGATTCCTTACTTCCCCGTTCGTTTTGTTATTTACTTTATACCTTGCCGTTTGGCACCGACATGTTAGTCGGATTGTCTTGTACTTACTTTTACATAATTGTAATTAAGTCAGACTGCAGCTAATAACAATTGTGTATACTTTACTACATCATCTGGCTATATTTTGTAAAGCCAGATCTCAAGAACATTTTGACTGAGCGTTTGGGACGCCTTACTGCTTTATCTCACATGTTCTCTATTACTGTTTTTTGCTTGAATGATTGAGACAATAGATGTGAAGCGACCATAGTGAGACTTTCACGTAGTATGTACCCTCTCGTCTTTTAGACAACATTGATCGTATTATACGGTATTTATCTACCCGTAATACGTAGCTGGCTGAGTCATTCCCCCGCTCTCCAGTATTCTGGTTTTGGGGCGTGATAAGTGACCTTAAACAGTGTTCTACCGCCGACACTGCGGCGTAGGCTGGGCGCTATTACGTACTCATACCCTCACAATGGGTGCGGATTTTGACACTATTCATGTTAGTATTTCGGAATTCATACGTCGGAACTGAGATCAGTCGATTCCAGTGACTCACATTACTGAAATTGACTAGGGGATCATGTGAATCGCTAAGATAAGATTGTTAACCTTGAGATTGATCATCTTGTCTCAATTTGCATATTATAGGTTTTGTTGTACGAATAACGAGGTACAAACTTGATATTATTAATAACCTACTCCTTGGAATTCCTATTATTGGCAATAATGATTATAGAGGTTAGTGTGACCTAGTTTTAGGAGATATAATCAACAAGTGTCTTAGATAACAAAAGGTAATAGGTGACTAGAAATGACCCAAGCTTTCTATGTGGGAGTTATTAGTCATATGTGTACCTTAGTGTGTGATATATATTTGTTTGTGATTTAGGTTGATAGATATTTGCATGGAGTATGGTTCTCGTGGATAGTGGATAGACCTTGGTACTACAGTCTTAGCACAGTTTGGACAACTCCAGGCAAGTATACCTTGCCAACATAATTTACATTATCTACATGCTTATAGTTTTCGTATTAGTCGATTCACACTGGATATATTGTATACGATTTTTTCTGTTTATTATCAGTATACTGTCATGATTTTCCCTGCTGACACATACACCTGATATACGGATTCGTACTGCATGGCATATAGGTGATACCTATGATCTCTGGATGTTACTGATGTTGGATTTCCTGTGTACATGTTTTGACTGGACTTATGGCCTTATCTTTCATTATAGTTGGACAGGATGTTTCGTGGATACGACACAGACAGTAGCATTGGGTGGGGAGGACAGTTACTAGATGGGAGGGCTACTTTGCATATATCAATGTACTTATTGTTATACATCCTTATTCGAGAGATTTTGTAACCGGAGTTACGTGCCTCTCATATTTATCATATGACTCTATACCGAAGTTGTGACTATATTTATCGGGTGTCTCTATACCAGAGCTACGACTATATTTATCGGGAGTCTCTATACCGGAGCTATGATCCTGCATCCCGGGAGTCTCTATACCGGAGCTATGAATTTTATATTTGGAAAGCCCTCGCGTCGAAAGTTGTCCTCAATTGCATATCATACAGACTAGATGGCTTGCTAGTATTAGTGCCACTTTACTACCTTGGTCACGTGTCTAGCATCTGGATCACATGTTACTACCATCATATGATATTTACTGTACTTCATAGCGACATGCATATTATGTATCTTGCTATGTCCCGATGAGGACATAGTTTCCTTCCAGGTTGGCCGAGTAGGTTTTGTTGAGCGCCTTGCTTGATTGTTGATGGTACTCATTTCATTCCAGGTATTCAATCATTTAGTGTTAAATGTTTCATTTGCTATTATTTGTATCTGCTTAGTATCCTAGTATTTATAGGCTCATATTATCTTTCTGAGTCTATTTAGGCAAGTATGATTATTGGGCTGCAGACTAGCATTCGTATATCCCTTTCTTATGTTACTGTTACTTGGATTGAGCTATAGAGTTGTTATAGTGATAGTTATACCATTTCGAACAGCTTATACGTATTCTAGTTGGACTAGAGTCTGGTTGAATTGTAGCTGGCCTATGCCACAAGGCTCGGTCCGCGTATTTCAGGACTGGGGCATGACAGTAGTGCACTTTTTGTAGCTGAGACAAGTACAAATCCTGATCAACCGTACATTTTTCCTAGACTCAATATAAAAAATACATAACAAAATAGAAAAAAATGTCTCGATCATTGATACGATTATTATTGGCGAAGACTCTGACTAAGTGTAGTAGCAAGGTTGTAGTCGTTCAACAGCAGCATCGTACCTGTATATTATTTGTGTATTTCGAACTGGAGTTGTTAGTCGGTTATCAAAATCAGGTATGACGAGACCGATGGGCCAACAACCTTGATGTAGAAGACTACTGACTCTTTTCTATCGCATCGCTCTTCCATACTCTGGCCATCCACTTCTATCCACTAATGACTAATGGTTTATCCATGGATCAAGCCACAGATCGGTTGATTCCCCATCCTTCATGCATCAGATAAGCCCACGCTTTAAATTACTCCAATATCTGAGTATACTTTTAAAAGTCACCTAAGCATTATTATACATTCGTTGCTCAAAAATTTTGTCCTCTAAAATATTTGCCTACCATCCATTTAGCACATAGCGAATCCATAGATAAGAATCTCCAAGCTAGCTTCACCCTGCAACCTCCCGAAGATCTCGTAGTGATATGAGTCCCACGCCCACTCCTTCTTTGGCTGACACAATATCTCCCAATCGATGGCATGTATGCCCACATGCTATATAGTGCCCGTTCCTCGCAGTCTACTATGTAATACCCAGGGCTTGATAAATTAGTCTTAATAGAGTTTGGAAAAACCTTCGTCGGTATCGTTAGATCACGGACGAAATGCAATGAACCCTTCCAACTGATGGATCAGCTTTTATTGAAATGAGTCAAATAGTTTTCGTTGGATGTTTTCTTTTGCTGCTTGATTTTGATGGTATGTTTTCGTGTTGGTTTTCGATGATTGGTTTTTATTGTTTGCTTTAATCGCATTTTGTATTTATTGTAAATCTTGAAAGAAAGAGATCGAAGTATGCTAATCAAATGTTGGTACTAATATAGGACGCATAGGTGGTACATGAAGTCCCTCATTCTCTCAAATAAGATTCAATCTTGGTAAGTTGATTCGATCGAGCTACCATTTATCTCCATGCCTTAGCAAAATGATCTCTAGTTCACTTCTTGTAGCATCTCTATGATCAACGATACCATAATAGCAAAAGATAAGAAAAGATAAATGAATTGAATCAAATACTAGATCATGTGTTGCTACTTAGATATGTTCCCATATGAATGACTACCTGTTTCCTATGATTATGCTACAAATATTTAGACGTGTACAGACGGACTTAGGAGTTATAGCTCTGTTACGAACAAAAGAAAGGCATAAATAAACGTATCGTTTAACGGTTGCACATGTTATGATTTATCTGATAGGCATATAGATTATGCATTGGTCTTGGACAACTTGTGCACAAGGTAATTAGATCTCTCAGGCAGTTCCTGGGGCATTAAAAATCGCTCGGCCTAAGAGAAATTATTTAGATACCCTGAGGTAAAAGAAACCTGGCTATCAGGGGTGTGTTGTATCATGTCCATTAGTGAAGAGCTGAACCACAGAGTCACAGCTGCTAAACACGAGAATTACCCGTGGACCACCATGTAGTCAGGTTCTTGCATATAATCAGCTCTTTTACAATATAACAGTGAATAAAGAGATGAAAAGTATGCTTTATAGATATACAAATTGGGCTAATCCTTGTCTTGTACAGGAATAGACCGGTGACCATGGGTAAGAGTCACTATATAAGTGATGATCTTTTATTCATGTTTCTTATCATGAATTGCTTACAAAGAACTTAGACAAGTAGAAAGATCACTAATAACTAACTGTTAGCTTCACATGTTGATTTAGTGCAGATTTATGTGAGTTCGGCTATCGCTTCTCACCAGTACATGTTGCATACTGACCCATGCTATGGGCATTATTTCAGATAGAAAGGAGACATAGAGATTTTGAGAGGCGCTGGAAGCTTATCCAATCCAGTGGAACATTGTTCGATCGCCTCGAAGTTTTCTACTTCCAGTTCAACAAGTTTTCTTTTGAAGGTGTCTTTATCTTTATCTTTATGAAATAAAGGGATATGATGTATGTGCATTGTGGCTATTTTGCAAAAGAGAATATAAAAGAATGATGTAAGCCAAGCTATAGTATTTTGAGTTGCAAGCAATGTACTTGTATTCCTATCAAGTTATGAATAAAAAGAAGTGTTGCTATTTCAATTCTCTGTGTCAAATATTTGGTTTTCTACAATTAAATGTTCTAGTTACATTATGTTTTGCTTTGTCTAGTTGAATTGTGCAGGTACTGGTCTTGTGCAAACACAACTTAGGCTTGCACGACATCACGCCCAAGCGAGGATGAACGATCCCGCAGAGATCAAAGCGAGAACGAACGATCCTGCGGGATCGGGGCGTGACAAAGTGGTATCAGAGCACGACTTTACGTCCATAGCCACTTTCATATATCATTTTAGAAAAAATATATAAGCATTTTGATGATTATCGATGGTCCCGATTTTGAGTTATGGAAACCAATATCTCTAACAATAAGTCCATAATATTTTATGAAACTGACAAAATTTACTTTTTTAGAGGAATGGAAATGGGAGGTAGTCAGGATCCTCCTCGAGCATCGGGCTCAATCTACCCGGTGGAACGAATTTTGACCCTAATGGCACTAAGCGGAAGCAAGCTGAGGAGCGTAGCATGGCCCAGCAGAGGAAATTAGATTCCTTGACTCAAATATTATCTTTGCTTGCAGCAATCGTAATGCCACCACAGCGACCAATCCAACTGGAACTCCCGAGATTGGGCATGTGGATGCGCACGAACCACAGCAAACTCGAAAGAAACCAATTGAGCCATCGAATTTCCTAAGTGCGAAGCCTCTAGAGTTCACAGGCAGGACGTCACCAGATAAGGTGATGGATTGGATTAAAAAGATAGAGCACATGTTCTACTTCCTTAGAGTTCCTGGCAGCAAGAAGGTGGCCCGTGTCACCTGTCACTCCCCATTCTCAGTATACATACATTATTCCTGTATATGGCATCTGGTATCTGTAGCATGTGTACAAGAATCCTGTATTTGCACCTGATCACTGCATGAACCACTATCTCATCGCGGAATAGTGTGTCATTCTTTGTCCTTGTTTGGTTGTTGGGATGGTTCACTGCTTCGATGACGAAAAACTGGACCGTATCATGATCCAGATTATTTGTTTTGTTTTATTTTTTTTTTATTTGCGTGATCATTTGGCATGCCACTTAGACTTAACTTGGGTTAGACATTGGATTAGGGTTAGGATTTAGTGGAGCCACCAAACCCTACCCCTATATATACTCTCTTTTTCTCTCTCTCTCCTCGTTCTCTCATTTATTTTCTCCACCTACCCTAGGCAAGTACATCTTGTACTAATGGAGAGAATACATTGCTC